>JANHFO010001719.1:72654-85015 GCA_032468095.1 Pareas carinatus
ACAACTATTATATATTTTCAGATGTACGCAACAGTTATTGTCATACAAACAAGAGAATAGAGAATAGGTAGTAAGTAATAGGAAAGATGAAAAGGGTAATAATGATATATTTCTACTAGGTAATTTAACAGTGCTGTAAAGTTATTTGTTTAGCAGATTGATGGCATGGGGGAAGAAATTGTTCTTATGTCTAGTTGTTTTGGTTTGGAATGCCCTGTATTGGCTTCCAGACGGAAGAGGTTGAAACAGATTATGTCCAAGGTGTGAGGGGTCAATAATTATTTTTACTGCTCACTTTTTGGTTCGTGCAGTATATAGTTCTTCAATGGAGATATTTGTACCTAGGGCCCCAACTGCAATTGACACCAATGTCAACTATTTCCAAACGGAAACCCTTGGTGCTCTCTGACCTTGGTTGTTTGCTTACAGTCGCTTCATTACCAGGTAAAATCTTCAACTAAGGATGCTGAAGGTGCACTGAAGTTGTTAATCAGTCTGGTAACAAAATGTCTGCAATCAAACAACCAAACTCAGAGAGCATCAAGAATGCCACAATCCAAGCCCGAACTACATATATTCTCTTCTAATAGTACTTCTAAAGTTTTGCAATCTCTATTTCCAAATTTCAGTATTTTGTAAGCTTTTTGAATTCTTTGTTCTCAACATCACTGTTTCTTGTAATGGCTGCATCAATAAATCAAACATGATTCTTTTCTAGCACAGATGATGGTACCCAGTTTGTGTATTGTAACATCCGCGAGAAAACCCTGAAACCCAGAGAGCACCCAAAACCCCTCATTTCAAGAGTATGCTACAGATATTATTTATTGGTATGATATTTTTCAATGACAGTAACGTCTGCTGTGTACAATCTGAATTTTAAACTCCCATAAAATGGTCAATGACTTCGTGAAGTCATGATTCCAGTAATCCTTGTTGACTGTGAATCCCTATCTTTTATGTAAATGCCAGTCTAATATATTCCCAACTCAATCCTGCTTTTTTTCATTCTGTGTCTGTATAATTTTCCTGCTTCTAGTTAAATGGTCAACTATTTCAATGTTATCTCAGCACAATTGACATTTATTATCCAAACTACTCTCTTCTATGGTAGTTTTCCTTTGATAATTTTGATCTTGGTCAATTAAAAAAAAACCATTCCTTCTATTTCCTCTTTTAATGTACAATTTGCAGGCTACTGCCATGTTCTGCTGTTTTACAATTTTTGGTTGTTTGGGGGTTTTGATTGTCTAATCTCCCTTCAAGCTGTTGCTTTTTATAGTCATGTTTAGATTCCATTTCTGCAAATAACTCTTCCTCCTGAGATTCTTCCAAGGTTATTCTTCTGTTTTTTTTATCTTGACCCCTATTAAGGGGATTACAGAATCATAAAAAAGAGAGCTTATATATTAACTAAGGCCCTATTATTTTTCCTTTTCTCACTCTTTGCTCGTGAGTTGATGGCCCTATTTTCTCATCATTTAGACTAGGTTGTAGGATTTTCCTTAACTACTTGCATTTCTTTTCTCTTTACCTGCCTCTACAAAAGATCTCCAAATATCTATAAGTCTTCTCAGGATGTTCTACTTATGAGTTCATGAGTTGAATATCTTCTTGGGAGTTAGTGACCTTCCCTTGCTTTACTTCAGCCATCATACATTTATAAACTCTAGTTGGCATTGCAATATCATTAAGCTTTTGATTTAGCATATAATTTTAAGATATCCATGTTTTAAAAGTGAAGATTATTTTAAATGGCTGCAAAACAGACGGTCATGTTTTGTGTTACTTAGCACTCCTGTCAATGGGATCATTGCCAAATTGAAATATTCCCCCTTTTTATTCTGACTAGACATAATTAATCATTATCAAGCATTTACTTTGCCTTCCATGCTTTCATTATTGTTTCGATAAAACCTCAGATATGTTGACTGATATCAAGCATTTCCAAACTTTGTGTGATCCAACTATCTAGAAAGGAATCATATCTTCTGTTTCAGTTCTTCTGGCTCTTTAGCCATAGTTTTGGTTCCAATATTATATTGTGGTTGGGTTTTTTTAGCTATAGCTTCTCTTCCCATTTTCCTAAGTTTTAGATTTTTCGAAATGCTAAGATTTGTCTGCAGATTATTCTCTGTCAATTTTAAATTAACTTTCCATTTGGGTTTACCTTTCTTTATTTGCTTTTGTTTCTTAATTTCATGTCCAAGTTCTCTGGGTGATGACATAAACAGCAGAATATATCAAACTGTTCTATTTTATCAGGTGTTGAAAATAAATGGTTTCCAATACTTCGTTTGTGAAGAATCTCCATTAAGGTTCTTCTATTTGTTGGCATTTAAGACAAGAAAGGCTCATTCTTGTTGTCAGTTCCAATATTTTAGTGACCTTTTCATTAAAAGGTCAAAACTTCTGTTGTTTGTTCAGGTTACTTGTGCCTGCGAATTGCTATAGTATCTTTCTTAAGATCATTTTCTTGAGAATCTTGACTCTCGTTTTTGTTTCTACTAAAAGATGAAATACCCGCTATCATGCATCTGTAGCTCTTCAAGTTTCAGTCTCAAAAAAACAAGAAAGACACCTTGTGATTCTTCCAAACAGATTTCTTTATTGTTCCTCAGTCATAGTCAGAATCTTGCCAAACTAAAACAAACTATCACCCCCAATTATGTATATACTCTGGGAACTATTAGGAAGGAGCCATCTTCATCCTTTTTCTCTCACCCAAGCTATCTGAACTAACTCATTTTATGAAGAGTGATGAGTCTCCCTTCCTTTTCTGGTGAATTTCTCTTGTTAATAAATCATCGCTACCTGTCTGCAATAGCCCTAGTCTGCGTTGAAGGGCCAATGTGGAACTGAATGTACCATTACTGTAATCAGGGACCACCAGGTGTCACTCTTCACAAAATGAGTCTAATACTCCCTAGACTAAGCCAGTAAAAGGGTGAGCCTATGGTGCAGTGGCTACGGGCAACTGCCTAGCAAGCAAAATCAGCCCAGGTTCAAATCCCAGTCTGGTCTTCCAGCTGGGATTAGGGTATGGCTCGCTGATGAAAGCATAATAAACTAGTCATTTGAGTCTCCCTTCCTTTTCCAGTGAATTTCTCCTGTTAATATATTTGAACTGAATTGTCTCTCGCTGTAATGGAATGCACCCCCTTCCTCCTGAGAATCTGGACTACATTCCATCACATCAGGTTTTTCCAATTGTCCATTTGATTCACATTCCAATGCTTCTAATTCAGCTTCTGCTAAGAGCTGTTCAACTCATAGTTTATCAGTCCACTCTTCAATAATGTCTGACTCTTTTTTTCCCATTCCAAATCTAGTACATTTATTTTTGAAAGCGCCGTGCTGAATGGTTGAATTCAAACTAGCGTTTCACTCTGTTTTAAACAATGGACTAATATTTCCCTTTTTGTTTATCTTAGAGGAGCCTTGTAGTTCCTTGTCCTAATTGATTAGCAGAGAAATTTGTATCCTTGGAACCCCTTATGACTTGATGCCCAACAGCCATTGTATCAGATACAATCCTAAAGGCTGATTGGTAAAAAACAGTCACATTTGCAAGATTCTGTTATTACAGCTAATACTAATAAGTTTGAGCCTTCTTGGTTTGGTCTATATAGTGTGACTGATATCAGAATAACTCTCAACCTCAATGGGACACAAAAACCTCCCACAGACCTAGATGGCATCACATTGTAAGTGAATTTGATAATCATGATGATCATCACCTTCATCATCAACATCATCATCTTCCTACACTTCAGGGAAACGTATACTTTGGAAGTGGAACAGAAAAAACGCACTCCAAGGCTGCTTCGAATGTGATTAGACAATTCATAGTGGGTGAAGCTGCCATTTCTAATCTCCAGAAAGTGTTGCCTGTCCATTCTAGTGACAAAGCAACTGGACAGAGTAGATAAGTCCTAAAAGACTTATAAAATAATAAATATTGATAACAATAGCTTCCACAGGAGGCAGCAAGGGATCTCATATAGGTTACGGCACCATGGTGGTTTGTAAGAGATGCATATACCAGATTTCATTATTCTTGGAGAAATAAAAGTCAGGAGCTGTCATAAATTTAACATATAGATTAGATTTAACACATGCTTCCCTATTCTCCTAACTGTGCTGAGTAGCCATAATCAGATTGCAACCCAGCTCTTCTGAAGACCAGCAGGCTGGTTGATTTAGAGGTTAAATTAAGATGACAAGGATGAGTTGAAGTCACACGTGCTGTTTTGAGAAATTACTTCTGAGCTTCAAATTGTTTTCCTCCTCAAATGCTTTGGTCCCCCCTGCTGCCACATCCTAATGAAGGAAATACTTCCATATTAGAATATCAGCTAGCACTATATGTTATTTTAAATCTATGTTTTAATTTAAAATATGTAGTTAATAGGGAAGGTATCTTCAAAAATTTTGTCCACACAACTGTTTGAGAAGATATTCTATTCATTTTGGCTGTTGATTCCCCCCCCATCTATTAAATAGGGGAAAAATTTGCAACCAAAATTAAGCTTAAAAAAAGATTAATGCTTGTTACAGCTATATGCAGCTGTAAACATCTGCTAGGACCAAAAATACCTATCGGTTTATTTATCCTGCTCCCTTTTTTTCACAATGTGACACAATTTCATACTATTTCATATTTTTTCATCTGGCATTCTTGGCAACTAGCAGTGTGGAACAATAGAACTTTGTGACAGTACAACACAAGGCAAGATCTACAAGCAGTTATGCATCCTCTTCTGCCTCATTTCAACTCCAGCTGGGTTGGAATAATTGCACTCTAAGTAGCAATTTCTAATGCTTAGGAGATAAATTTTCCTCTTTCAGCTAGAATTTCTGTCCCCCCGCTGTGCAATCACTATGTACGAAAGTATGAAAGTCAGAAGACTGACAAGTTATGATATACTGTTAAATCCTAAAATATCAATATCGAAATTTATTGAATCTATATTAAGATAATATATGTATTTAATTATCCATAGGTTAATATCCGTAAAATAACGTTGACAATGTAGTGACATTGCATGGGGAGACTGAAAAAAAGAAAGAAAAGAAAGTAGATCAAGGATGAGCAGCTGGAATAAAACCATTGAAGCACTGAAATACTATAGGAATTTTGAATGACATTTCAGAAGGCTGTTTGCGTGGCATTGTTGCTTTCTCATAGTTTGCTACTTACCCTGCTTTATTCAATGAATCCATTTTTTAATGTTCACCCAGCTCACTAAACTGTAAATAATTACATTGGCAGTGTTTGCACAACATACTTGACTCCGGTGTAATACAAGTATAGTCCAAAGCATTCTGATATCATCCTAGGACTCTTTCACTGTACCTTGGCCATTGACATAACACAATATTCAGGATTTGCCTTATGCCAGAGGCAAAGTAGATGAGTTCTGTGCAATAGCCCTGTTCACACAGCACACATTTAATCAGTGATCTGGGGGAGTTAGCATGTAAACAAGTAAAATTAATGCGGTTGGGGAGTTCAGAGGAACTGGTTGCTCATTTTGCCCTGGTCAGAAACAAAGACCTATGTAATCAGGCAAAAGTGGGTGGATGGAAATTCATTCTCTTGTCCGGCTGCAGAAACGTAGGTGAAGTTGTATGGAGTCACTCCAACTTTTATGTTCTTTTTATGCAGTCTGCCTTTGGGCACCTGAGGTGTGGATACGTTTTCTTAACTACAACTGGAGTGATGCTGACAGCAACTAGGTCACCACAACTAATGTTCTGCTCCAGGGGGAAACAAAAGAAGTGACATCTTTCCAGTCTCCTTTCTGGTGCTTGCAGTGATGAGGGAAAATGCCTTCTGTTTTGTCTATTCTTTAAAGCAGTGGTTGCCAACCTGTGGGCCCAGCCCACTGGTGAGCCACCAGAAGATCTAGGTGGGCCACCAGGGGTCGGCTCGGCCAGCAGTAGCACCCCGAGTTCAGCCAGTGCGGCACCCGAAGATCGACCGGTGCTGTGCCCAGAGGGTTGGAGATTGGCCCGCGAGGTGCTCGGAAGCCTATAATTTGACCCATGGGTGCCCAGAGATTGATCCACGGGTCACTCAGAGAGCTGGAGTTCGGTCCACGGGCCGAATTACAGGCTTCCGGGCACCCCTTGGGTTGATTTCCAGGCCTCTGGGCTCCCCGTGGATCGATCTCTGGGCATCCACAAGGTGTCCAGAAGTCTATAATTCAGCCCGCGGGTGCCCCGAGGCCTGTGATTGGCCCGTGGGGCGCTTGAAGGCCCACAGATCAACCTGCACAACATGGGCACCCAGACCTTGACCGAGCCAGCGAGCAAGTGAGGAGGAAGGAGTGAAGCGCCAGAATGGTATGTCTGCCTGCCTGCCTGTCCCTCTTCTCTCATTCTGTGTGTATGTGTGTGTGTGTGTAATTCTGTCTCTGTCTGTCTTTGTCTCATTCATTCTCTTTCTCTTACTCTGCCTGTCTCTCATTCTCTATCTTTCTCTCATTCGCCCTCTTTCTCTCCTTCTCTCCTTCTCTTTCTCTCCCATTCTATCTTTCTCTCTCTTGATCTCAGTTTGTTATAATTTTTGTTATAATTAAATAAGCTTTTAAAATTTTGTTATATTAAACAGGTGCCTTTTATATTAATAAAATGGAAATTTTCTGACAATTATTTTACAAATGTATTTACCTTTTTAAAGAAATTCATATTGGTAGGCCTTGGAATTTCAAATTGTGAATTTGGTGGTCCCCAAGGTCAAAAAGGTTGGCAACCACTGCTCTAAAGCAGGGGTCCCAAACCCATCAGTCTGTGGGCCAGCAGTGGTCAACATCATGCCAGAAACTGGGCCACACAAAGTAGCAAAACCCAATCTGCGAAATGTAGGCAGCATACAAAACCACATGCTCACCTGGTCTGTGGGAAATTCTCTCTCTCCAGAACTGGTGCCTGGTCCTCAAAAGATTGGGAGGCCGCTACTCTAAAGCACTTGAGGGCAGGATAAGAAGTAACAGATGGAAGCTTATCCAAGAGAGATCCAACCTAGAATTAAGGAGAAATTTCCTTAAAGAAAAGGAAAGATTTTAAGAAGACACAGGATGACCACTTGTTGAGAATGGAATAGAGTCTCCTGCTCAAGCAGGGGGTTGGCCTAGAAGACCTCCAAGGTCCCTTCCAACTCTGTTAGTCTGTCGTTCTGATGTAACAGAAGTGGAAGATGCTAATGAGGTGACTGAACTCACTCAAAACAGTGGAAATGATAGTTGATTTTAGAAGAAACCAGATCATTCTATCTCCTCTCACAATATCAAATAACATAGTAACAATAAGCGAGTCCTTCAAATTTCTGGGCTCTACAATATCTCATGATCTAAAATAGTCAGCCAACATCAAAGATATCATTAAAAAAGCACAACAAAGAATGTTCTTTCTGAGACAACTCAGAAAGCTCAGACTACCCAAGGAACTGCTGACTCAGTTCTACAGAGGAATCATTGAATCCGTAAACTGCACCTCAATAACTGCCTGGTTTTGCAATGCAACAAAACAAAACTAAACATAGACTTCAAAGAATAATTAGAACTGCAGAAAAGATAATTGTTACAAAACTCCCCTCCATTTAAGATCTGTACACTGAATGATCCAAAAAAAGAGTGGGGAAAATAATTATGGATCCCTCACACCCTGGACATAATCTGTTTCAACTTCTTCCCTCTGGACGATGCTACAGACAATTGCAAACCAAAACAACTAGACATAAAGACAGTTTCTTCCCTCATGTCATCAACCTACTAAACAACTGACTTACAGGACAGTGTTAGTGTGGAGGGTGTCCTTGTGACAAGTTGAAACGGCTTTTGTCACATGATGTCCGCACTTTATAACATGACATGATGAATGATACGTACTTTAAGACTATGAATGTATCTATGCCTATATATACAAATGATCGTGACTATGCTTATAGATTCAAACTGGCTATGAATGTATCTTGATTGTTTTCTTGTTGTATATGTATGTAGGTATTGAACATGATCACTAAAGACAAATTCCTTGTGTGTCCTGACACACATGACAAAATAAATTCTGATGACGTTCTTCAGAATTTTTTTTTCCAGGCCTGCTGAAGACATGTTTTAATTTTTTTAGGAATCATAAAGTAAGAATTTTCAGTCAGCTAATGTAAAAACAAAATTTTTAAAAATCAAAACTCAAATATTAATATTACAATTATGATTAAATTCAATCTAAATAATCTCTCCCTTAACATTTATAGCACTGTTTTATTCTAGTCATGCTCTCGCTGTTGTTAAAATGAGAAAAGCCTCCAAGTGTAATAAGAACGAAGAGTTTCTTTGGTATTCTCAGATGAAATAATACTTATATAAACAGATTTCCAGAGATCAGAATTTTTTTCAGGAATAAGGTAGATAGATACATAATATGTTTCATCAAAACAAGAAGTTCATCAATTGGACAGGCCTTAAATGAAGACCCTTCATTTTCACTACTTAGAGGTCAGCAATGCCTATGAGTTTTTAAATATGTAAATTAAATTTAAACCATTAAAAACTTAATTGGGTACAACAACACAGAAAGATTGCAGTTAGAATTAAATTAGCACACAACACTTCTGAACCTGTTTAATTTATCACAAATTAACTTCAAGCTGCAACAGACCTGGACATACATCACAGATTTAATGCAGACTTGTTCTAATCTTATCTAAACTTCCACATTACTTAGAAAGATAGCATTAAAATAGAACTCTCTGATTAAATACACGAATATTCCATTTTTCTGTCAACTCTTTGACCATTATATGAGATGGTTTCCGTGTTTTATGTAAACGGCTTTCAAATTCAGAATTAGCAGAAGATATGGTGACCAGCACTTCCTCTCTTTTCCAACGTTAAAGAAGTATATTTCACATCTTCTTCTACAATGATATGTATTACATATGTTCTTTCTTTAATATTGCTGTAACTGATCACTGAAGAACTCTGATTTTCATCATCAGACAAGAGACAGTCAAATATTACAGTCTACTACAATTTCTGAAAATGTAAGAAGGCACTAATAGGATATTTAGTACAAAATCATGAAATGTATCATAATTAAGGAATATTTCTAATCTCACCAAAACAGATAACTAAGGGTTCGATTAAAATCAAGTTTTCTAATTTATTGATTCATAATGTGTTGATAAGGAACAAATTTTATGAACACATATATTTGTTGATTAGTTTGTATAAATAGTTAGAACAAAGCCATTTAGCAATAAGATAAAATAAATATATAAATCAATATAAATAAAATAATATAAAAACAAAAGTAGCCTTCATACTACTTCAAAGCATAATCGGAAATCTCCATTTGTGAATCCATAGGAACTTTGGTGTATGGAATGTATATGAATTGATGAAGCCAAGTCTTTCTCAAGTTGACACTGATGCTGAAATATGTCAAGGATAAATTCATATTTTCTCTTGGCAACCATATAGAACTGATTTGTCATTGCCTTCCTCTATTTGTTTGGTTTTTAATTTTCTAATCTAATCTGTTAGTCTGGGATTCCCTGGTGCTCTCCCATTCAAGCACAATTAGGTCTGCCTTGCTTAAATTTTGAGATCGGCCAAGGTCAGCTAAGTGCTGCCATCTAGCCCGGCATTTTGGAAAATACTTTTGCAATTAAATGATTACGACTTTCTGTATTCAATAAGTCAAAACATTACTTGCAAACAGATAAGGAATATTTCTGTACTTTTATTTTACATTTTGTCTATCTTTTCCATCTTTTCAACTTCATTTCCCCCTGCTTCTTTACTTTTTACTCATGCTTTTGAAATTTAATAAATTACATAAAAAACAAAAGATAACATTAATCAAGGCCACTAACATTTTTGGTTCAAATTGAAAGAAAGGCTGGCAGTTAACTGGATAGAACAGAATTTTATGGAAAATAAAAGATTATGCTGTTTTATTTATTTATTTTTACAACAATATATCGTCAATTGTGCAATATGATTGTGAATGTATTCAAAAGTCAAGTTCTGTTCTTGTTTCATTCAGTTATATATAAACTATTTTTAACTCTGAATGTTTCATAACATGTGGTTATAAAACCTCAGAAACTTTTTTAAGAAACTACAAATGCAGATGGCTTATATTCTAAACCAGTGGTTTCCAAAGTGGGCGATACTTCCACATAGGGGCAGTGAGATGGCTTAGGTGGGGCGCTAGGAGGCAAGGGGGTACGGCAGGGGGTGCTAAGGGACAAGGAGAGCGGCAGGGGGCGCTAAGGGACAAGGAAAGCAGCAGGGGACGCTAAGGGGGCGCTGCCCAGAAGGTGCAGGGGCACAAGCCTCCCTGCGCGTAAGGCACAGTACGAAGGTTGGCTTTGGAGTGCTGTCCTTGTCCCGCTGCGCCGCCGCCAGCACCTCTGCTAGTTTGGCAAAGCAGCACACCTTTCGTGTTATATTTGATGGGAAAGTCTGCAAAATCTCCATTATTGAATATACTGTAAATCTGCAAAATCTCCATTACTGAATACAATAAAACACCAATGAATATTGAACATAACACAAAGGTGTCTTGGTTTCAATTTAATAAGGATTATATCCCCTACAGTCACTTTCTAAGTATGCTCAGGCATAATCAAGTAAAAACTCTAGAAGAAAAATTGTAAGCAGAGCAAAACAAAAACTTTTATGTTCACTTGAAACTAAAAGGAATCATATATTCTGCCAAAAGAAAACAGTAAGCAAAAAAAGAGAATGGTAGCTGATTTATTGTACTTCAAAAAATTTCTAAAATTTGTGAAAAAGTCAATGTCTTTTTTATTGTTGTGCAATGTTAGGTCAGTATAATTTTACTTCTATCTACCTGCAATGTGTAATTACAAATGTTTCATTTATATGCAAAATACTAAACTATTAAATTGATAGGATGCCAATGTAACACTTGCAAGTACTATACATCATCCTTAGCTTAAATTTGCATAGAAACAATTTTATTTTTGTTTAGCAACATACTTCATAAGTTTTTAAAATGTTGCTCACATATATTTGCAATAAATAACACTTTCCCAATCTTTAAAAGTACTTATTATCCCTCTATATTACCAATGCAATGATAAACAATGACTGCACTTATTTACGAAGTAGAAATATGCATACAAGTTTTCATTTCTCTGTATCAAGCATTTTACATCTAATAATTTATAAATATTTGGTTGTATTATGGCAGCCCTAAACCTATACTTAAATGGTATGGACGAAGTCAAAGCATGAGTTCAAATCCTTAAGAACTTCCTCTTTCAAGTGTACTTCTTGCACTCTCAGAGTTTGGGAAAAAACTGTACGTCTAGAAAGGAGAAGAAATGGAGGCTTTCTTCATTCCATATAGGATCTCTAAATATCCTAAAAATGGAAATTCCTTAAATAAGTGCCCTAAAATTAGAAATTCTAATCTAGAAGCAAATACATGATCAAGCTACATTAGTTAAAACGATTGCCTTTTTCAGGAAGCATATCTTTCAAATATTTAAAATAGTTAATGCTTTTAGGTTGCATGCTAAATGAACAGAAATTTTTTTGGTTACCTTTAACTACTGTCAAGCTGAATGCAACTTACTTGCGTGAGGTCAGGAATGTCGCCTTTGTCAATTCCAACTTGCTGCGGATCAAGAAAAAAATAAAATAAAATTGGTTCAAGATTCACATTTGTGATCACAAACCAAAAAGCAATATACAATCAGCAAGCAACAACAGGTGAACAAGATTGTTAAGTGTAACATAGTTAATTACCTCCTGACAGAGAGAAACTTGGAGAGGCTTTCAAGATTGAAGACAGCCTTTTGAGATAAGCCAGGCCAAAAAAGACACTTTGGGAATTTCACAAAAGAAACTTTGTGGTTTTGGAGTATAGTAGTCAAATTTTATTTAAATGATATTAATCAATCAATCAATCAAATAAATAAATAAATGTGTTTCCAAGTTTGTCTCTGTCCCATTTTATAGTAAACAACCATGAGGTTTCTAGCTGTTGTTGTTTTAAAATACATCTATTAGACTTATTGTAACGTCATCCAGAATCATCTTGGAGTTTGGCGGCTTTAACAAATACAACAAAATAAACAAAATCAAGATGGAGGATCTTCTCATGTTTGCTTTAATCTCTGTACTGGGTGATCTTAAAGCCTTTCCTTGTAATTCTTTTACACAATCTTCAAGTATTTTTTTTTTTACAGTTTGAGGTATTGGTTTCCGAGACTTCTTTTCACATACTCCCTACTGTCTACTCCCTCCCCCTCATCCCATTCCCTTTCCTCCATACCCCATAATTCTGTAAATATTTGTTAAAGTTCTATGTA
>JANHFO010001719.1:85115-106832 GCA_032468095.1 Pareas carinatus
TTTGTTATATTAAACAGGTGCCTTTTATATTAATAAAATGGAAGTTCTCTGACCATTATTTTACAAATGTATTTACCTTTTTAAAAAAAATCATATTGGTGGGCCTCGGGATTTGAAATTGTGAATTTGGTGGTCAAAAAGGTTGGCGACCACTGCTTTAAAGCAAGTCTTGGATGATGTGATTGGTTTTTTTGGTAAGAATATGGCCGAAAGATTGTAGGCCCAGTAGTCCTTGACTTGTTTAGTGAATGTTTAAAACTGCAACAGCACTGAAAAAGGTGGCTTATGACCATTTCCCACACATACGACCTTTACAGCATCTCCATGGTCATGTGATCAAAATTCCGATGCTTGGGAGCTGGCCAATGTTTATAATGGTTGTAGTGTCCTAGGGTCATGTGATCCCTTTTTGTGTCCTTCTGACACGCCCGGTCAATGGGGAAATCAGATTCACTTAACAACCGTGTTGCTAAGTTACCAAATGCAGTGATTCACTGAACAACTGTGGCAAGAAAAGTCATAAAATGGGACAAAACTTCCATCTCTGGAATGCCATCTGGTATTAATAATTCTCCATAAGGCAAACGGTACGAAGGGAAAAAGTTTTATCTGGATAAAATTGATTAATCGCATCTAAATGAAGTAAGTTTGCCATTTATTTTAATACTGTGTCCTAATTCATCTGTGAAATGTAACCTTCTTGTCTTTAAATGTTTTCATTTACTAAATTGAAAAGTCTGCACATATGGACCTAATTTCCAGTAGAAGACATATGTGTGGTCTATACGGTTGGAAAAAAAGTGGTGGTTATAAAAATAATTGGCAAAAAAAGTGTATATGCTTACACTCTGTGTGTGTGTGTGTGTGTGTACATAAGAGTGGTGTGGTATCCTATACTATGTCTTTTCTGGTTGTGAATAATATTAGCAGGATTTGACTGTTGCTATGTATTTTTTAAATGTATATTTTTCCTTTCTTAAAGAAGTCCGATGTTGTATACAGAGATTAAATATTAAACATCAGTTCGATACCTCCTTTTGAAAAGGCACATAAAACAATCTAGCAAAATTCTGAAATTTAATTCAGTATTGCCATTGCTAGTAATTAAAAAGGTAGAGTTGCTGAGTCATCTGCAAGATAATTATTTCAAAAAAGTCTTGATAGCAGCTTCAGTTGTGTTCTGCATGCCGCCTTGACATCTTTCTTGATCCCCTTCAGATTTACTAGTTGAGATGTAATTCATATATAGGTTTCTGAAGTACTAGTTTAGTTTATACTTTATTGCCATTGCACCTTGTACAATGAAATTAAATACCATCTTCGATGTACATATACATAGAAAACTATAAAAATAAAACAAAAAACACACACCCTTCACATTTCTATACAAATAAATTGTAAACCCCCATGATATTGCATTAACATTGCACTATGCAGTAGAATTCAATATGTTACTGCTCTGAGATGAAAGCTGTTTTTCAGCCTGTTTATCCTTGTTTTTATTATCCTGTCCCGTCTGCCAAATGGTAATAGTTCAAAAAAAAAGGATACCCAGAATGAGATGGGTCTTTCAGAATGCTTTGAACCTTCTTAAGGCAGCGGGAGCAATAATGATCTTATTTGTACCACACCTATACCAAACTACAAGCAGACCTTGACTTGGGACCAAAGTTAAGTCCAAAATTAAGGTTGTTAAGTAAGGCATTTGTTAAGTGAGTTGTGCCCCATTTTATGACCTTTTTTGCCACAGTTGCTAAGCAAATCACTGCAGTTGTGGAGTGAATCCTGTAGTTGTTAAGCAAATCTGGCTTCCCCCAATGACTTTGTTTGCCAGAAGCTGACTGGGAAGTTCACGTGTCCCATAACTACCATCGCTAGTTGCCAAGCGTCTGAATTTTGATCATGTGACCATTGGGGATGCTGCAGTGGTTATAAGTGGGAAAATAAGTCACCTTTTTCAGTGCCATTGTAACTTCCAATGGTCACTAAATGAACAGCTGTCAGTCAAGGGCCACCTGTGTAGCCTGTATAGAGGAAGCATAGCTAGTTTGGTTTTGGTGATATGATCAACACTGACAATGCCAATAATCTTTTAAGTGCAATGGGAGGGATAAGCAGCGTCTCTCACTCTGTCTTAACAACTGGTTGATCATGTATATGATAGGTGGAAAGTACAGTCAATCAATGAATGAATATCTCCATACACAGCTGTCTCAGCTTGACAGAAACACATTGTTCTGCCCCTATGACAAGATGCAGATGTATTGGCTAGCATTCACAACTTGCGTGGGTCCCAGGACATCCAGAGAAAATCCTAACTCAAATGCATTATTATGGAGAATAAAAGGAAAACGGCATTAACTGTTCCTATGGGTGAATACATTTGTGCCAACTAAAATAGCAAAAGGTTGTATTCAATGAACTTTTTAAAGAATTGCTAGAATTATCTCCCTGACTAGTGGTGCTGCAAGAGGAAGACATTGCTGATAAAGTGACTGCAAGCAAGGTGAGGAAATTAAATCAAAAAGAATATTCTTAAATCTCTTAAACCAGTGATCCCCAGCTTTTGGGCACTAGGGACCAGTTCCATGTAGAAATATTTTTCCATGGACCAAAGGGGGCGTAGTGTGTGTGCTGCCTGCATCCTACAAATGGGGCTTGGCTTGTTTGCGTAGTCCAGTTGCTGGCATGCCGAGGACTGGTGCTATCACATCATGTTATGGGTTCAATACTAGTCTAATGTTAGCAAGGAAAATGAAGTGACTGAAGTAAAGATGGAAAAAGTAATACTGCATAATCTAGAAGTGTTTCAAGCAATTCTTTAAAAAATATTTTTAAAAGCTTTATTGTGTTTCATAATTCTTTCTAAAATGAGCTGTCCCTGAATTGACATTTGAGTTCAAATAATTCAGTTCACTTTTCTCAGCATTTATACCGTAAACTGGTGGAAGACTTGATGATTTACACAGCCTGTAAATCAAAAGTAAGCAAGCACAGAAACTACAAGTTCAGATCTTGATGAACTGTTACACTTCTTTCAAACATCCATTCTCTGTTTTATAAGAATTCTGCTTTTTGCAAACTGACAGGAAAATGGTTTTCTCTTGAAGGGCAGGGTATAGATTCATATAAATCAAAATAAATGATAAGGTTGCTTAAAGATAGAAACTGAATGTTGCTTTTTGCAAGGCAAATAACCACCCGATTTGTATTTCACAGGCTCACAGCAAACATTCTCCAGCATGTGAATTTCTTATTTCTGAGGATTCTTATGGGAGGTTGTCCTGGTTTTTTTGGAGCTGCTAGGGAATGGAGTTTTAGAGGTAATGTGAGAGGGGTTGATATCATCCATCATTCTTCAAGAAAACGGCAGATGGGATGGGAGGTTGTAGCAACAATGACTCCTGCCATTATCACACCACATTTGGACTACTGCCATTTGCTGAACATGAGGTTGCCTGTGGAGATTCCCGATTTTAACGAATTAGATTTAAATTGTTTTTAAGAATTTGTTGTTTTAATATTGCCAGCCTAATAATATTTGCTTTTAATTTTGTTTTTAATCTTATAGATTTTTGTATTGTATTGTATTGTATTGTTGGCTGTAAACCGCCCTGAGTCCGTTGCACGGAAAAGGGCGGTATATAAATCAAATTATTAAATTGAATTAAATTATTAAAGATGACTTGAAAGTTGCAGCTGGGGCAAAATGCAACACCCTACTTGCTGGTAGATGTTATCATAGCAGGATAACAGCTATACTGCAGGAGCTGCATTTACTGCCCATTGGCATCTATGCCCAATTCATGATGTTGATTATTAAATCAACATAATATCCTTAATGGGTTGAGTTTTGGTCATATTTGTTAAGGCTGTAGATAGAATTTGCCTGTCCAATGTGAGTAGGGTGATAAAAGAAGCTATGGGTATGGTCATGAAGGAGAGAGGGTGAAACATTTTTTTTCAGTTGAGGCCTTATTACTGGCCATTTGGTCAGTCTCCTGGTTTTAGAAAGGCTGTCAACACCTTTTACAGAGACTTCAAAGCAGGAGGTAAGTATTTGAGGATATTATTTGAAGGTAGTAGGCCATAGGACATCTAGGGTTATATTTCTGTTGGTTGATGACTGAGGTATAATTTACCATACATGTTTAAAATAAATATTGCATTTTATCAGAATGAAGTTTATTATAGCAAATCATGGAAACCAACTGAATGATCTACTATTATGGCACAAGGTAATTCCTCAATGCAAGAGAATGAATGAAATTGTGGTTGAAAGTCATAAGGAAGTCTATGTACTTTTAAATCCTGGCAGATCACTCTGTCCTGCAAAGGGATATCAAAAACGCCTGGTGTCACAGTGGAAAGACAACAGTTCTTTCTCTTTGTAGCCATCAAGTGGTTGGAATGCAGAGGTATTCTAGCTGGTAATTCCTGAGAAACTGATCTTCCAGAAGCTGTTGGCATACAACTACTAGCATTTCTGTCAGTAGGTTTGCTTTAATGTTCTGTAAATTAGAGCTTGAGATCACAAGCATACCAATCCAACTCCTACTATAGGTTTCAGATTAAGAAAGATGCTCTTTAAAAGATACCAACTCAAATGGCCAGCAGTCCATTTTGGGCAGCAATTATAGCCATTTGCTGCTAACCACAATGGTTCCAGAATGACAAAATGTGTTATGATGTCATGACACATACTCTGCCCTTTCATACTTGCATTGTGACATCACATGCTAAGGACAGTGTTTGCATTGTGATATTATTGATCACTTGCCTCCCTTTGGATATCTAAGTACTGAGGATTGTTTGATAATCTGTCATAGCAAGTTACAACAATTGAACTTTGTTTATTCAAAACATCTGCCAGTTACAGCTTATGAAGTTATAGAATTCACTGTCCATAGGCATTCAGATGCCTGAGAAATGACGGCTCAAGTACCTTTCCATTTATATATATGTATATGGTCCACATATTTCAAACTAGTGTAGATAAGGATATGTTGCACTGTAGCAGTTATGATTTATAAAACTGTAGTTAAATCATGGCTTAGCACAATGTATGAATGCAGTCATTCTCAACTGGCATCATCGGAAATGTCATAAATTCTCTAGGGATGGATTCAGAATGGACTGATGGTTCTTGCAAACTGTAAAAAAAAAACTTAATTAATTCCAAGTGTGGCTTTTATTGTGTCATCATTTCATCCAAACAAAATTTATTTCTGGTACAGAGATAATCACATCTTTTATTTGTAACCCCTTCCATTTATCAATCTAGAAAAATATATTAAAGTGGAAGAGATGAAGCAATTGTATGGTGTCTTTTGATTCCTGGGACCAAGCCTTCTCTCTGGAAGAACTCAAAAGTCTGAAATTAAAAAGGTAACTTAAGGAGTCTGACATCCTGACAAATCTCTCTGAGTTTCTGGAATAAGCAGCAAAGTAGCAAAAATGTTTGTGCGCTTTTATATTTGGAAGTCTCTCACTTTGTATGCCACATACAAATCTTCTGACCATCTCAGATGGAATGGGTAAATAGCCTAATTGCCCTGGTCCCAGTTTTATACTGGATGCTTATTGGTGAATCGTAGGCTTTTAAAGAAGAAAAGTAGAGATACAACCTTTCTCAAGTTTATCCACCTTGCTTAAAGGAAATAAACAGTGGCTTAAAATCAATTTCAAAGCAACATAATTTAAAATCCCAGATTGTAGGGACTATCCTCTGAAGAGGCGTGCTTACTTTTCAGTCGCTCAAATTTTAACATTACCCAGCATGTTCCATTATGAACGGATCAATGGAAGTTCCTTCCATATGCTCAAGTAACTGTTGGGCGAGAAAACAGTTGGTATGTGGGCAGCCCTGAGCCCACAAAGCAGCACCGCTTTTTGAGTGAGAAATTATAATTATTCTAAAGTTCTCAATGGCCTGAAGACTGCCTTTATGAGTTTTCCCCCTCACAACAAAACAGCAAAGCAATAGGAGTCAGAATGACAGCTTCCCAATGTCAATGTCAGAGCTTTCATCTCCTTTAGCACAACTTTAAAAAAAGAAAACAAGCTGAGATGATGTTTTACTGGCTGATTTTTTGCCTCAACAACTGAATAATCTATTCAACCAGTTCAAGCTAAGAGTTCACAGCAGAAGAGCTGTATTGAAGGGAATTGGGAATGCAAAAGGAGAAATCAGTGTTGCAATAATGAAGACTGGTTATCTATTTAAATATACAACCAGCAAACACTCCTTACTTAATCATTATTCTACAATATGCTGCTAAATTGTAGCTTTAAGGTGACCAAAAAAGGAGAATTTTTAAATGAATCACCACGTTAGCGTTAATTCAATTTCAATTTACTCATTTGATTTGGTCTTGTTTTGGTATAAGTCAGCCATGTTTGGAATATCACTGGAAAAGGATGCGTGGGACAGTTGCAGAGGGCAGACAGGAAGTTGGCCCTGCTGGGAAGGTCTCCGACATAGGATAAGGGACAGACAGGAAATCCTTCCTGGTCAAAACAAAGGGTGATGTGGTAAGTCACATGGTTTGCTTGGCACTCATTTTTAGTGTAGGTCCCAGAACCAATTAACGAGTACCAAGGTACCACTGTATTTATGACTGTTGCAGCATCCCTGGGTCACATGATCTTTTGTGCACTTCACAGCTGGCTTCCACAAACAAGAGTCACCAGAAGAACCGGTAGTATAACTGTAAGGTGCAGTCGCATAATATCTCACTTAACAACCATGGCAGAAGTAAGATGATAAGTCTGTTGCAGTCCTGTAATGCCTCACTTAATGACTGCAACACTTAGCACCAGAGTTGCTGGTCCCAATTGTGTTCATTAAGTAAGGACTACCTATACTTCGGTAATTCAGAATTCAGTAGTTACACATCCCTGCCAGAGCCCACCCACTCAAAAGGTGAGTATTTTCCATATGTACAAAAATACACATTTATTTCAGAACATATTACAATAGCCAAAAAATTACCAAGATATACAATCTTGAAGCTTTTTGAAGATAAATGCATTACTTTCAATATATTATAATAAAGACACATAGAATAATTATGTAAGCTCCGCCTGCAATGCCATAACCATCATCACCAGCAAAATGTAATGCCATTGGAGAGCATCATCATGAAATAAAAAAATGAAACAAATAAAAATTAATAGCCAAATGAAACACAGGATGGTGATATACATATAACTTGGACTTTTAAGTTACAAAAAAGGTCAAAAGTTATCCCCCTTTTTTTTTTCTTTTGGTAAGGGAAGAAAGTGACTGCAACTACTGAACAGACACCTCATAAAACCTTAAGACATCCTTTCTTGGAGAACAATGAAATGGACCATTGGCTTCAAAAGAGCAATACAATACCAAAGCTATGAAGGCCAAGCCAATCGTACACATTACAGTCAAATCACCATGGACACAAAACATAAATTTACAATGTTCAGATTATATACGTGCTATTTTTAAAAAGTTACATAGCAAGCATGTACACAAGAAGTGTTTGCTAGTGTTATACAATCAAGTGTTTCTCTTAAAACGTTTCATGTGACCTTCCCAGATACCAGGAAATGCAAGAATATAGCTAAGAAAGTCATTCCACTCATCCCTCAAATAACACAGGTTCGCACGGTCCCGATGAGACTACACCCCCTAGGATATTAAAGCAACACCAAGTTAGATTGAAATAACATCCTTTGATATCAGTTGCTCAAACATAGGATTCCTCTGTGAAAAATTTCTGGTCTGTATCCTTGAATGTGGGATCACTGCACAACTTTTTCAGCCATTCCATTTTGTTAGCATCGGTTCCTTCCAACGATTTGGAAAAGCTACTATTTGGAGCCATTTGAAACGAGCATTCATTTTCCAACTTGATGTCAGCATCTTTGGGATCTCTGTTCAATGAAGATTTATCAGTTTTGGAATCTGCTGCTTGCTGGACTGCAGCTCCCGTGAAATGAGCAGTTTCATTTAACTTTCTCTCAATTACCCACTGATGGTCGGCTCCCAAATCAGCATCTGGCTTGGGTTTATTTTGAGACTGAGGCTTAAGATGGGGTGGTTGTTGTTTAAACAAGGTAGAATTTTCCTCTTCTTCCTCTTCCTTGCTTTGCTCTGCCAAAAGCTCTAAGGCCTTTAGCCGCTTCTCCTGGGCTTCCATGGGACAAAAAGGAAGGCTAGTGAGCTGCCCAACTTCCTGAGAAGATCCGCTCCCCAGGTGCCCCACTACAGAAGTGACATCTGTTGCACAAATGTTGGCCATTCGTTGCTGCCCCTGAGCTAAACTACCCTCAGAAGGAAACGTGGGCGACTCCAAAGTTATTTTCACCGAAGTGTTCTTTTTCTCATCCTGCTTGGAGGCTCTTTCCCTTTTCCGTAGAGTCCAGTTTTTCATGGTAGAAGCACCACTTTTCAACCACGTGCTGGGATGCAGAGTGACCGGATTTTTATGAGGAAGCCATTCCAGGTTATCTTTCTTAATCGCTATCAAGCTGCTGGTTTGGTTATTATTGTTGGCTTGGTTAGAAAAAGTGCTAACTCCGGATCCGAGGTGGACTCCTGAAAAAGGATTAAAATCGGGAGAAACTTCTCCAAATTTCCTCTGTGGCTGAATGGCACAGTCTAGGGGAGAGGAAGCCTCGGTTGGGGTAAACACCGAATAGTCCGAAAACTGAGAAAAAGCACTATCAAGAGAGCTCATCGAAGACCCTGATGGGGAGGTTCCCGGGGACGAGAGGCTCGAACAGCTAGTCCTTGAGCAAATATTTAACCTAAGTGGTGGCGGCAGGAGAAGACGGTTAGAAACATCTTTCTTTTCACTGATATGACTTTCAGGACCATCCTTGCTGCTTACTTCTATCCCCGTAACCAAATTCTGATTGATAGGTTTTTGGCCTTCCACTTGGAGAGAGCGAAACTGCTCGAGATAGTCTTCATTGGTGTGAGACAGAACGGCATCACAGCTGGCTTTGCGTACAGCACTTTCATGAAACTCACTGAGTGGTGTAAACTTGGAGTCAAGAAGACCAATCGTGGGCTCTGAACAGCGCCTATGCCTTCTCGAGCTTTTCATCACATCTGAGATGGCGGTTGACGAGTAACCTGACGTGATGGAACACAGGGACTCGTTCTCAGAGTGCTCCCGTGACGAGGATTTGTGATGGAAGCCCACGGAAATGGATACTGGCTGACTCTTGACTGGTAATTTAATCTGAGCATCTCCTGCTTCTGGGGAGTCCAAATCACAGTCGCTCAAAGTGAAAACAGAGTCTCTACTCCTGTTCTCTTTTCCTCGCTTTTTAAAAAGGTTGTTAAATGCGGGGTCTGTGCAGTCATTTAACTCATTTTCCAAACTATCGTAGGAGGAGTCATTCAGATGAAAAGAAGAGAGATCTGCAAGAATACAAAAACAGGTTATCAAATCTTGAGATGTCATCAGCTCAGTCTGGAGCAAGAATACCGACTAAAACAGGTCTATTTGCTATTTTTTTTCAAAGGTCAATATTGGGACATCGGGAAGTTGCAGCTGGTGCAGAGCGCAGCAGCGTGGACAGTTTTGGGGGCTTCAAGGGGCTCCATATAACACCACTTCTCTGCGAGCTGCACTGGCTGCGAGTTTGTTTCCGGGTGCAATTCAAGGTAATTACTTTTAAAGCCCTTCATGGCATGGGTCAGGCTACCTGAAGGACTCTCTCATCCCACTGCCCCATCCCTGCCAGCGCAGGAGGCATGCTGCTGGCTCCATCCGCCTGAGTATTCCAACTGGTGGGGCCCAGGAGAAGAGCCATCTCTGCTGTCACACTTGCCCTGTGGAACTTCTTAACCCCCCTCCTCAAAAAGTGTGGTTGGCTCCACCCCTCCTGACCTTCCATAATAGCTTAAAGACGTGTCTCTGCCAGTTGGCTTCAACGGGGGGGAACCTTCATGTTGGGGGTGGTTGGTTGATTAATGAAGATCTCACCCTCTTCTCCTCTCATCACATTTCCTCCCTCCCCATCTTTTTAGCTAGGTTGATTTTACAGCCTTGTATTTATATTATTTTAAATTATACTGTGTAATCTTTTAACAGAGTTGCCATGTGGCAAGATGGGCAGCTAATAAATTTTATAAATAAAAAAATATGCTTTTCAGTTGTTAAAACTAATTTTGTTTATTCTCAGAGGCCTCCTGAGATATGGTTCGGCAGAGTGATGGCTATGCAGAAGGCTACCCGGTCACTTCCATGCGACTTGTTCCTAGGAGTCTCTTGCATTTTTGACCACACAATGACTAGCCCCATCGTGCAATCGGAACTATATATTGCAATCCTCATAAAAAAAAAACAGATGTCAAAACAGGCTGTGGAAACTAGGTTAAAAAGCTAGAATACTACACTTCCTTTCTCTCCCACTACACTTCCCCCCCCTCTAGTTTATGTTACCTGAACCGTCTTCCCGGTTATCATTTTTGGGCATAATATCTGCAAAGACAGAAGTGAGTTCTTCCCCAAAGATCCTGCAACAATTTTCGATGAGAAATTGTACAAGCACAGAAACCTGTGAACGAAGAAGGATATTGAGATCAAGGCATGAAGGTCACCGTGGAATTCAAGATTAGTCAAAAAGTTCCTTGCAAGACTTGGCCCACCAGGTGGAAGATTCACTTTTAACTTGTTCTTAGTTTTATTCCTTAAATTAATGTCACAACAGTTTTAACGTTATAGCTTATGAAGAAACATGCAGTTATGTAAACCTCCCGAATGCCCTTTAATGGCAAACATCATCCTATATATAAAACAATGTTCTTTCAAAGGAAAAAAAATTAAAATCAAGTGAGACTTCCTTCTGGTCCTGCTGTTCCCTTGGCACAGAGCAGGCTTTTCCCACAGATCCTTCTTCAGCTCAGTATTAGAATATTTTCCTTGTTATCTCTTGTCAATGATGTGCTCTCTTATTTCTATGCCAGTTCTTTCCCTCCTACACAAATCCTCCTGTTGCAACCTGTTCGTTCTAGGCTGCTTCCCAAGGCAGGGCTGGAATCCGAAAATGTTCCACAATGATTGCTGATCACATTGGCAAAAGGGGAGCAGTGTAGGAAGATGGCTGCCCTCCGTCTGATAGTACCTAGTGCAAACTCTTGACTATGAATGCCTCCGCATCAGCAACTACATATTAATATTGTGGGAAAACAGAGCGTCACTTGCTTGAGGGCAGCTTAAATATTCAAGCAGATGAATATGGAAAGGCTACGACCTTAAACCAATTCAGATTGGATGCTTAATACAGGAAAGTCTCTGCCTCTTAACATGCAGTAATGCTTGCCGGAAAGACAGAATAGGGTAATGTAGACTGGTAGGCAAAAGTAAACCCTTTACAACACGAGTCATTTTGGAGGCATATTCCATATTACTTTCAACTATGTACAGGTAGTCCCCGACTTACAACAATTCCTTTAGCGGCCAAAGTTACAACAGTACTGAAAAAAGGGACTTGGGACCATTTTTCACACTTACAACTGTTGCAGCATCCCCCGTGGTCCCAAAATTCGGACGCTTGGCAACTGGCACATATTTATGACGGCTGCAGGGTCCCTGGATCATGGGATCATCTTTTGTGATCCTCTGACAAGCAAAGTCAACGGGGAAACCAAGTTCACTTAACAACCGTGGGACTAACTTAACAACTGTGGTGAGAAAGGTCACAAAAAGGGTCACTTAACAAGTGTTTCACTTAGCAACAGAAATTGTAGTGAGTCAAGGACTACCTGTACAGAGCTTTCTAAAGTGTCACGGAATGAATCCAGGCTCACTCAAAGACTGAGGCCTACTGGCCTATTTCCCGAGGAAACAGAAAAGCGTGACTAAAATCCCAAGACTTTTTTTCCAGAATGGGCAAGATCGATCCTATTTCCCCTCTTTAGATACGATCCGGAAGAATTGAGAAGGTGCTGTACTCTTGCTCTTCCTCTTCTATACTGGTTCCTTGGAACATCTGACGTGGCTCCAAGAAAAGAACTATTGCTCACCTTCCTGGTGAATTCTCCCTCAATGCCAGGATTTGAAGGAGCCGAAGGCCAGAGCAAGCTGGGTGCAATGCACACTGCCAAATTGAATGCGGTCATCTGGTTGCCTTCGGATTGCTTTTGTATGCTGTGTAATACGCCAAAGAGGTAACGCAACAGCACTACATTGGCTCTTGGAAGCTGTTCCATTAGTCTAGAAATACAAAATCAAACAGAGAGGGTTTCACAACCGACTCTCAAAATTGCCCTTTTTCTATACACATTTTAGAGCTTGGCTTCCTTCCCCCTGCCTCTTGATATTTCCTGAAAAACCAACAGGGGAAATTGTTCAAGCAATGTTACCTGTGGATGGTTTTCATTTTCTCTTCATGGTTCCCTTCATCCATTAAGGAAACCCACTGATCACAGAGCTCAGATGAGAAGATGCTTCCTGGGATGTTACGAAGGAAATCCTGATCGAAAGAGAAGAGAAACACATACATGAGCAACTGTTTCGAAAATACATTTAATTATGAGGACAACCTGTATTTTAAAGTATATTTTTAGTCCAGCTAATCCAACAGCTTCCCGATCTCTTGGGACTACATCAACTTTGTGTTTCTTCTGAGCCATTTCTATTTCTGTATGGATCTGAAGATTTTTCTCACTAACCAAGTAATTGATTTTATGACAAACAAGAAGTCTAGTATTATATTGTCATCAACCAATGTGGTACAGAAACAGGGCAAGACTTGGATTCATATCCCACAATGTTATCAAGAAACCTTGTTCAAGTTGTCATATCTGTGCACAGTATTTTCAACAAGATTCAAATACACTTGGATAAGCACTCTTGACCTTGTTGGAATAAAGACTGGTTCCCATGTAAGAATTAAACAATCAACATAATATTTAATTCTCTGCCAAAAAAATACAAACGGTAATGAAACTTTTGATTTGGAAGCTTGGTTATTCAGTTATTACTCTCCAATAGCTTATACTATTTATCAACATTTATTATTCATCTGGATATTGCTACATAATCTGTTTTAGGATAGCTTCTACATCCAACTATTGGTGGATTAAACAGAAAGCCACACTCACAAAAGTGACAACCCAAAGAAGAAGCAGGGTTGATGCAAAATTAAATTTAGATTAGTCCAATTAAAATATAGCTAAATGCAGTTTCCCCTCTTTAGTCACCTTAAAAATTGCAATTCAGTGACTGGTTAGAACTCCTCTAGACACAATAACCTGTGTTTTCAATATGGTGCCCACAGACGTCCTGTTTTAAATGGAAAGCTACCACACAATAAACAAAGCAATAATCAACAGTAGCAAAGCTTCAGGCTACCTGCACTCTAGAAGCATTCTTAGAAAATAAAACCAATGGCTGCACCCTGAAAGCCTAAAGTGAATCTCAGGAGGGCTGGTAGGGAAATCTGGGCAGATCTCATTTGGGTAAATGGGGGTAAATATTTTTGTGTCAATACCTGTGACCTATTCTCCAAATTCTAACCATGCTCACTAGACACCCCTCCCAAAATTTGGGGAAACCCTTTCTTTAGAATATGCCAGGTACTGTGGAACTTTCTCAGGATTTAAGCTGCCATTTTGTGTCGTTACTAAGCTCTTTACTGGTCAGGAGTCCCAGGCACATCACTTTCACCATTCTCACCTTTTCTCTCTGTGGTGTGAAAAGGCCCATCTAGTTAGAGAAAGGAAGCTCTCTGCCACAGCTCCAATTGTAATACAGATAATAACTGAAAGCGGGGAGGCGTAGAAAAGCAAATGTACCAAGGAAAAGGTTTGCCTGAGGAAAACTTTGATCTTCAACATACAAAGAGCAGGACGACTCAAGATAACACTCTAGAACAGTGATGGCAAATCTATGGTACGCGTGTCACAGCAGGCACGCAGAGTCCTCTCTGTTGGCACGCGAGCAAAGTCGCCCCAGCATTGGCCCAGAGCTGTGCATGCCCAGAAAGAGAGTAACAATGCCAGGCGATGATGTCCTGAGCTGTGACTCATTAGCTGTGACTCGTCCAGTCACTCGGTGCCTACAAGGTGAGCCATCACTGCTCTAGAAACTGTCCTGAAAATACAAGTTGCCACACAAGGAACAGGGGAATATGCTTTTTTATCTCTCTCTCTTGCTGGATTTTAAGCACACATTATTCTTTCTTATTTATTTATTTAGTTAGTTTTGTATACCGCCCTTCTCCCGAAGGACTCAGGGCGGTGCACAGAAAACACAAAAAATTTAACACTGAACTTTAAAAAACAATATTTACAAAACATGGGATATGGGGAAGGGAATGAGAAGGGGGAGAGGGAGGGAGTCCGGAGGGGAAAGGGGGGAATGGGTGATGTACAGATAACTTCATGCCTGGAATGAACATCCATGCTCAGTGTTATTCCTCAGAAAGAGTCATTTTGGCATAAAAGGAAGATGATCCTTATGTTGGAGAGTGCTCAGGAGTGGGTGGGTTGGGGACTTATTAAGTTAGTAACAAGGTTGTTAAGTGAATTTGGCTTCCCCAATGACTTAGCTTGTCAGAAGGTTGCAAAAAGCAATCATATGACTCTGGGACACTGTAATTTTCATAAATATGAGTCAGATCCAAGCGACTGAATTTTGATCATGTGACCATGAGGATGCCGCAAAGTTCATAAATGTGAAAAATGGTCATGTCACTTTTTTTAGTGCCATTGTAACTTTGAACAGTCACTAAATGAATTGCTGTAAGTCGAGGACTACCTGTAGTTGTTTCTTGCAAAAATAACCCTAACCCTTATCCTATGAAAAACATCTTCACAAGTAATATATCCTAAAGGAAAACAGTTTCTAAAATGTTAATGGGACAATCAGATTCTACTTTAGAAATTGAGAAGGACAGTCCTGTAGGAAGCTACGACATGGCACCTTAAGAACTTTCCAGTGAATTGACTTGTATCTGCAAAAAGCCTTAATAAAACATTGAGACAAATTTGAGGTAAGGGCAGTTTTTAGCCAAGTATATGAAATGTAATTACTACATAGCTTAAGCTGTGTTAGAATGGTTTGAAAACATAAGAAGTGTATCTGATAATCACTGTTCTGTTTCACACTGTATGTAATTGATTGCAATATGCTGTTTTTCTTTTCTTAGGTCTAAGCCTAAGTTACCATAGAAAGAAACAAAAGTGATGGGGAAAAAGAAAAGGGCAGAAGCAAGATCAATTCTATGGAACAATGGCTATGTTATAAAAACTCTAGAAATGTAATCCTACCCTAATTAAGTGCTAAGACCAATGTTAAAGAAACCAAAGGATTATTTTGCTGTTCTAGTGGGTAGGATCTTAAACAGGTTTAAATTGTATTTCAGAAGGTACCATTTCAGGAAGAAAAAGGCTAAAGCAAGGATAGACTCTTTGTTTGTTAAACTGTGCTTAATGGAAAAATCTATATTAGGAAGGGAGAAATCTCAGTGCCTTCTTTTGACTTCTCCAATTGTGGTTCACTCCCTTAAGGAGCTCTGATAAAAACATAAGGTAGTTTGAACTCACTCCCACGCTGTCTAGACATGGAGCTGCTGGTACCAGACCAAGTCGTATGCAGGATCCAGTTGCTGGAACATTCTTCAATAGCCTTTGCGCGCACTGCATTGACTCCTATGAAGTCCCCCACCCACCCACTCCTGAGCACTCCCCAACATAAGGATCATCTTCCTTTTATGCCAAAATGACTCTTTCTGAGGAATAACACTGAGCATGGATGTCCATTCCAGGCATGAAATACTGCTTCTCCTTTCCTTTTTGTAATAGGAGCTTGACATGCTCTGGCTGCCTGTCTTTTTGTGGCATGTTCCCTATGTGGTATACTTTCCTAGGGTGACTGCTCTCAAGCCATTTCCCTAGAGGCAATTACTAGTGAGGACATCTCTTTCCTTCCTGTATCCATAAAATGGCTTCCTTCCTTCCTCTTTTATGTGCAGTTCATGATGGGGAGGGAAATGTCATACAAATTCAAGTATTATTTTAGAGGGTCAAAACACTATCAGGTTTGAGAACTGTTGAGCTGAAAAGTTAGATATATCCTTCTTTGCAATCCGAAACAATACAAAGAAATAAAAAAAATCCATGTTATTATCAAATGGCTTGATTATTTAACAGTGTGATTTTCAACTTTATTTAAAACTAAGTAATGATTGTCTGGTTTTATTTGTTTGAGACACACACACACACACACACACACAGAGTGAGATATTATCTTATTTCCCTAATTGTAAATTAGGATTTTAAGAGGGATTATTACTTCTTACCCGACTTGAGTGCTCTAAAAGCGCCACAATATTGGCCTCTATCTCTGCTTTCCGTTCCAGTTCCTGGTTCTTTGTCTCTTCAAAAGATTCGAGAAAGTCTAAAGATTTTTTAAAAAAAGATAGAGGAAGCTATTGTTTACAATAGGAACAGCAGATAAGGCCAGCAACATTGCTTACAATTACACTTTGAATTTTAAAGCGTTTAAAATATATATAAACAGAGTTTAAAATCAGAAAATAATTTAACAAAAAAATAGTTGATACGAAAAAGTACAATGAAAATTATTCAATTGTCACTCGACTGACACTTGAACTCTACATGGCAAACTAGAAATAATAATATAAACCTATTTCTAAGATATTCAGTGTCTTAATTACATTCCCATTGGACTCCTGTAACACAATTTATTTATTTACTGTAACATAATCTTTGAAGAATATTCAAAAATTTCAGTAGGATGCTACTTCCTATTGACTTTTTTCTAACAATATCTTCACTTGCTAAAATTCTGTTTCCAAATCCAATTGTAAATGCTGAAGATGATTCATAAAACCATATATACATTCATCAAACTATATGAAATACCCTAAACCTTAAGATTACCAATTTTAAAACAGAGGAACTCTTTATTAGCTGCTTCCAAATTCTGCAAATTCTTTCAGCAAGGGTGGCAATTCAAGCAGAAATTAGGAGAGTTGAAGTCATCCAAGCCACCATCCAAGATTGTGCAACAGCTTCCAACATTTACAAGCACTGCGTGATTGCTTGTTTAAATAGAAGAAAATTTTCTTTCCTGAGTTTTTAACTAAGCCACAGTATGTCCAAAAGCTCCATAAACTTCCCTGATATCTGGAGAGCTTTGAGAAGCAAAAGTTCAAAATGGAGGGTAGCTGTGGGAATGCAACTGTAATATGACCACAGAACTTTAGCAAGATTGAATTATGGCTCATGGTGGGGCTCCAAAATGTGTATCAGAGTTCACACACACACACACACATATATAGCAGCTCCTTATATACAAGACTTCTGTTAAAATAGACTAAATACTTCCTTATCAATTTCTCTGGTCACAGTAACAACCTATAGAATTCTTGAAATGAAATTAACTTAAGAAATTGCTATTCTTCATTAGACAGAATCTTTCCAAATGTTTCTGGTCTCTTTTATAATAATTTTCAACACATAAAGAAGTATTTCAATTTACTTTTAGTTGCCAATAATTTATCTGAAATTCAAAGGGTTCAAATGGTAACCAATTTTTACTCTACGTGCTGTCATAAACCAAGTTATCATGTGGGA
The DNA here is from genome assembly GCA_032468095.1 of Pareas carinatus. NCBI lineage: Eukaryota > Metazoa > Chordata > Lepidosauria > Squamata > Pareidae > Pareas > Pareas carinatus. The sequence continues at coordinate 102,718 of JANHFO010001719.1, forward strand.
AACATAAAGAGTTGAACTTACTAATGAGACTACCATTCATACCAAGTGACTGAGGATGCAATTCTGTTCTCACTTACCTAAATGACAAAACACTGATAAGATTTATTTTTGAGTGGACACTCAATAGAAAATTTCAGGGTACTAAATACAAAGTGTGCATTTTATGTATATTTATGAATCTACTTACTATCCATGCTTTCTTCTCTCTTCTTCAATTCTTTGTATTTCAGGTTTTTTTCACCTACAAAAACAATTTAAAATTAAACAATACTGCAGTTATTTTGTATTGACAGGTTAGGGTACAGGTAGACCTTGGTTAATGATGGTAAGTGGGTCTGGAATTTCTGTAACTAAACGGAGCAGTCAGAGTGTAATGTCACATTATTTTATTTCTTAGCAATGGAAATCCTGGCAGTTCCCATTGCCACCATTAATCAAATCCCACTGGTTGTTAGGCATGAACCTGCCCTGATTGAAGTCATTCCCAACTTGGTCTCTCCTATCTGCGGGTAAAGAAATGCTTCTTCCTGGAATTCCCTCCACCTGTCTACATCTCACCCACCCCCACTTTTATGTTTGGCTGTCCTGCAAAGCAGAAGTGTTTGCTGTATTGGTGGGACCAGCACTGGGATTGACATAGAGGTCTGGGACCTTCAGCAGTTTCAGCCAGCTGTGGCTTCAAGCCCCAGAACTAGTGCAAACTCCTGGTTAACCTTGCTACCTGTGTTTTGCCTGCTTTGCCATGTCAAGGTGACCTTCACTGTCTTCTTCCTACCACTGCTGCTGATGTGCCTGACTTGGCCTAGGCGAGGCTGATGCTAGCCATGCCAGGGTTTCTTCCCATGACTGAGCACATTGCTTTCATGATGCTTTGGAAAGGTTGGAGAATTGCATGCGTAAATTGGAGAACAGCATGCATGGCCTCGGGAAGAAGAGTCATTAAGAAAAGACTACCTGTACAATATATTAAGGACATTCCTTACCTTTGTTTTAAATGGTATCATTTTAAAATAAGCAGAATTCTAAATATCGTGTTTCCCCCAAAATAAGACCGGGTCTTATATTAAGTTTTGCTGCAAAATATGCATTAGGGCTTATTTTCTGGTTAGGTCTTATTTTTGAGGGAAATATGGTACTAAATGCATCCATCTGGCTGACGATCTTAAATGGGGCTTATTTTTGAGGAAGGGCTTATATTATGAGCATCCTGAAAAATCATGCTAGGGCTTATTTTCCTGCTAGGTGTTATTTTCAGGGAAACAGGATACTAACTGCAGATTCTACAATTTTGTAGTATTCACTCTTCTTGAGATCAGTTAAATGACATTGCTTAGTGAGTGATCTAAAAAAAGTAAACAATACTGTTGGTTGGTTCAGATAAAATGAGTCTGTGATTTTGATTTTTCTCTCCAAATTAATGGAAGCCTAACCCTGACTGATTTTCCATCATAGCAGGATTTTTCCATGGTGTATTCTCTCTGGAAAATTCTCTCTAGAAAAGGGGAGATTGTGAGATCGCCCGCACGTACTCTGGACATTTGCTTCTTGTGAGCAGACTGCAGGAATTGAGTTGAGAGATACTTTTAAAGCTCACAGCCACAATACAGCTTTTATAGAAGGTTTGTTGAGCTTCACTACTTAATCACTTTCAGAAATTACTTTTTAACTGCTTTTTAATTACTAGGAATTTTCATAATGACAAGTTATTTTAGTGTACTGGGTGATTAGAATTTTGGTTTTGGACAATTATAAATGGACTAAGGGGGCAGATGGATTGGAATAAGATTTTGAAATTAATTATAAGAATTCCTTACATGGGAAAATACTCTTGAAGTCTTAAAAATGATAGGATGGGACTTTGAAGATTGGACACTAGAGGGAACAAGAGGGTACTAAAGATTGCAATTAAAGGAAAATAACAGTTACATTTGACTTAGTAATATAAATGGAACAAAATAGTTTAGCACTGAGTGTACTGAAGGATATTGTGAACAACAGGCCCAGAATAATAAATAACCTGTGTTTAAAAAATATTATGGAATAGGAACAAATTTTACCAGACAAACCTAAGATTAAGTTGAAAATGGTTTTAAAAATGACAGGTTACAAGAATGATAATGAAAAAGATGATATATACAAATGGGTATGCAAATGAAGCTGGCTCATACCATAATAATTATAGGGAATAATCAAATAACAAATTAACAGAACAATCTTGATAACTTTCCTATATTGAGTTTACAAAAGAGTCTTGTTAAAGTTTTGAAGGTTTTTGTGAGAATGGACAAAATGAAAAGAAATCAAATTCTAGGACAGTATTTGAAGAGATTAAAGGTCAAGATTGTTAAAAGTAAAAGGAAGGAATACAAAGTGAGTTAATTTGATCAAAGTTAGATATTGTTATCTCTGGAAACCCTTAATGGGCTTTTGTGACCAGGAGTGAACAACAAGATTTTAAATATTTGTTTATAGATAAGAGATGAGAGATAGGGAGAAGTGACCATTTGCTATATTTTAATAAAAGGTGAGTTACTGAAATGCTTCTTCTGATGAAGGAAGATATGGTTTTTTAATATATTTTCTTTTTTGCTACAATATTTATTTTTTTTCTTTTCCATTTTTCTTTCTCTTTTTTCTTCTACTTTTTTCTTTTTGCACTTTCCTTTTCTTTTAGTTTAATTTGTACTAGTTTTTAAGTAGGCTAATAAAACTATTATTAAGAAACAGACTATTTTAGTATCCACACTTATAATGTGGAACATCCTCCCTGTTGATATCAGGTTGGTCTCTATATTATTGGCCTTTTAGAAACTGTTAAAAATGGAATAATGTTGAAGGACTAATGGTGAATGAAATGAAGCTGGTTTATGATGTATGGTTTTGTATTTTGTATTAAATGCCTTTAGGAAGGCACTTTAGACCTGGCTCTTCCTGCAGGCTCTGAGTTACGCTGGTGTCTGGCCCACTAAACACTAGCAATGCTGTAGTAGTAGTTTTTGAACCTGTTTCCTCCTATCATCATATTTTTATGTCTATATTTTTACTGTTTTTAACCCATTATAAATGGCCTAGTCACTGAGTGGGTGACTTTAGAAACTGATTAAATAAATCATCATATATGTAGGATTCTTCTTTACTACAAATATTTTATTACACCATTACATGTTATTATAAACCACTGAGAGTCTTGTTGAATGAACTGGGGACAAATGGAAAGGAAAATAAGATGCATTTGATATTACATAATATATCTGTTCCATAACATGCTTCTATGACACATTCACATTATTTACGATACCTGTAAATCTTTGTTGACTTACAAATATGGCAGATTCAAAAATTTAAAACAAAGCATATAATACAAATAGATAATAGCTTCAAAACCTAAAGGAAAAATGGACCGCATAAACTAAAAAATAAACCATTTGAGAATTGACAATCCCACCTTCTCCTTCCCCTGCTGTATTATATGACATTTCCACTACTTGCATTTATAAATTATAAATGTGTGCATTGTCCTAAGATGAATTTTTTTTAACATCCTGATAGCTAGGATCCTATTCCTGGCCAATTTTCTTTTCATGACAGGAAAAAAAAATACCGAATTCAAAGTCTAACTTGCTTTTCAGAAGACCATGAACAGTGACTTAGACTGAGGACTTAAACAAAAAAGAAATCTCTGAAAAATATTTTATGAAAAATGGGATTTTTTTCCTGAAAACTTTAGAAAATTGAACAATTGCATAATAACACTATATTGAGAAAGGTTTATGAGTTTGTCTTAGATATGTTGCAAATCACCCAGTGTCACTTAGGAGAGATGGGTGGGTGTAGAAATTTAAATATATAAATAAACAAATATTTAAGGTTATAAAATTTTCCATTCAATATTTCTCTAATATATTAATGAAAACTATAATGATCAGTGCAACTGTATAAATTATATGTTGCAAATTCTAAAAATTGTACTTGCAGATGTTTTGTAGAACTAAGTTGACATTTGTCTGAATTTTGAACATGTGACCGTGGGGATGCTGCAATGGTTTTAAGTGTGAAAAATGGACATAAGTAACTTTTTTCAATGCAGTTATAACTTTGAATGGTCACTAAATGGA
>JANHFO010001719.1:149048-163403 GCA_032468095.1 Pareas carinatus
GAGGGTGGGCGCAGCCACAGAGAAGGCTCTCCCTCTGGGGGTCGCCAGCCGACATTGCTTGGCTGACGGCACCCTAAAGAGGCCCTCTCTGTGGGCACGGACTGGTCGGTGGGAGGTATTTGCTGACAGAATGCAGTCCTGTAGGTAACTGGGTCCTAAGCCAAAATCTACCGTGTTTCCCGGAAAATAAGGCATCTCCGAAAATAATATTTTCAGGGGATGCCTTATATTTCTCCGAGAGGCAAAAATGTAGGTAGGTCTTATTTTCGGAGGATGTCTTATTTTCGGGGAAACACGGTAGACGGTCTCACAAAACTCTAGCTCTGAAATCAAAAGCAGCTGGGAAACAAAAAGGAAGGGTATCTGGCTTTGAAAGATTGGCAGATCAGAAGAGGCCTTCCTTGAAATGAGATTTAAAAAGAAAGGAGAAGTTCACAGATTTGGGGTAGAAGAGAGAAACATATGAGAAAGGCTGCAATACTTCAAAGTACAAGAAAGAACAAAGGAAAGCTGAAGCAGTAAAAGTGAGGAAGTATTAATTTATCGGATTTATAATCAAATGCCTTTTATTCAGGACCTCAAGGCAGTGTATATAGTCATCCCTCTTCCCATTTTTCTCACAACAGCCGCTCTGTGAAATAGGTTGGGCTGGGAGAACATGATTAGTCACCTGAACCTCTATGCTGAGGATGGAGTCAGACTTGATTCTAGATCTCTCCAGTTCAAGCATCATACTCAATTGTTGAGTTGGTTTTCTTTGCCGAGAGAGGGCACTGTACCTCAGATAGCCGGTTGTGAGTCCCTCATTGTGAAGTGGAGGCCTGGAAGGCAGAAAGGCTTGCTAGTCACGTACCTGGCTCTCTGCCACATGACAGCGGCACTGCCCCAGCAATGTGATCGCCCAGGTAGCGGTAGAGACTCCCGGACTTATGTTCATGGGAGACTTCAACCTGCCATCTGTGGGTGGGACATCTGAGGTAGTTCGGGAGTTCATGACCTCCATGACGGCCATGGACTTGACCCAATTGGTTCATGGTCCCACTCACATAGGAGGACACACGCTGGACTTGATTTTTGTCTCTGGACAGTGGTTAGATGATATGAATTTAGGAGACATAGTTATTGAACCCCTGTCATGGTCAGATCATTCTCTTCTTCAGTTGAACTTTCTAATCGCCACACCCTGCCGCAGGGAGGCGGAACAAGTTAAATGGTTCCGCTCCAGGTGCCTGATGGATCCAGAGAGATTCCAGACGGAGCTTGGGCCATTTCCTGAGGCTCTGTCTCATGGCTTGGCTGAAGAGCTAACGGCCGTCTGGCATAGGACGGCCGGTGGTGCTCTGGATCGGGTCGTGCCTTTGCGGCCTCTGACCCGGTGTCGAACCACCCTAGCCCCTTGGTTTTCTGAGGAGTTGAGGGAGATGAAATGCCAGAAAAGATACCTAGAGAGTGATTGGAGGGCCAGTCGCTCCGAATCTGATCGAGTATTGGTAAGAGTTTATATTAAGACTTACCTTGGCATGATCAAAGTGGTGAAGCATAATTACTTTACCGCTCTGATTGCGTCTGCAGATAATCGCCCCGTCGCCCTGTTTAGGGTGACCCATTCCCTACTCCATCTGGGAGTGCGGGAGGACTCCTTGCAGGGTCGAGCGGAGGATTTTGGGGGTTATCCACAAGATAAAATCGATCAGATCTGTAGCGGCTGGGACTCTGACTGGATGAGTTCAGACGGGATGACTGAGACAGGTCTTGTGAGTGTTGTTTGGGGGGAATTTGACCCTGTGACTCCAAGGACATGAACAGGATTCTGGGGCGGCTGAATACAACCATATGTTTATTGGACCCGTGTCCCTACTGGTTGGTGCTGGCTTCCTGAGAAGTAACACGAGGCTGGCTCCAGGGTATTGTGAATGCTTCATTGAGGGAAGGGCTCTTGCCAGCCGCCTTAAAGGAGACGGTGGTGAGACCCCTCCTCAAGAAGCCTTCCATGGACCTGGCTGTTTTGGCTAATTATCGTCCGGTCTCCAACCTTCCTTTTGTAGCAAAGGTTGTTGAGAGTGTGGTTACGTGTCAGCTCCCGCAGCACCTGGATGAAACTGTCTATCTGGATCCACTTCAGTCTGGCTTCAGGCCTGGGCACTGCACAGAAATGGCATTGGTCGCATTGGTCGATGATCTCTGTAGGGCACGGGATAGGGGATGTTCCTCTATCCTGGTCCTACTAGTTCTCTCGATGGCTTTCGATACCATCGACCATAGTATCATGCTGCGCTGGTTGAAGGGGTTGGAAGTGGGGGGCACCATGATATGATGGTTCTCCTCCTACCTCTCTGACCGGTCGCAGATGGTGTTGGCAGGGGGGGCGGAGGTCGGCTATGCGGCGCCTCACTTGTGGGGTGCCGCAGGGGTCGGTCCTCTCGACCTTTCTGTTCAACATCTATGTAAAGCCCTGAGTGAGATCATTTGTGGTTTTGGGGTGGAGTTCCATCAGTACGCTGATGATACTCAGCTGTACATCTCCACCCCAGGCCACACCAATGATGCCATGGAAGTGATGTCCCGGTGCCTGGAGGCTGTGCAGGACTGGATGGGGAGGAACAGGCTCGAATTCAATCCTTCGAAGACCAAGTGGCTGTAGCTTCCGGCGTTCCAATATAGCCAGCTAGAGCCATCCCTGGATATTGGGGGCGAATCATTCGCCCCCATGGAGAGGGCTCGCAATTTGGCCGTCCTCCTGGATGCATGGCTGTCTTTGGAAGAGCATATGACAGCTGTGTCCACGGGGGCTTTTTATCAGGTTCGCTTGATATGCCAATTGCGGCCCTTTCTGGATCGGAACTCCCTCCGTACGGTTACTCAGGCTCTTGTCATTTCCCGTCTGGACTACTGTAATGCTTTCTACATGGGGCTCCCCTTGGGGCACATCCAGAGGCTCCAGCTGGTCCAGAATGTGGCCATGTGGGGGATTATGGGAGCAAAGAGGTGCTCCCATGTGGCCCCTCTCCTGCGCGAGCTGCACTGGCTCTCGGTGGCCTTCCGGGTGCGCTTCAAGGTGCTTGTTACCACCTTTAAAACGCTATATGGCTTAGGACCTAGGTACTTATAGGACCGCCTGTTATCAGCAAATACCTTCCACCGACCAGTACGCTCCCACAGAGAGGGCCTCCTCAGGGTGCCATCGGCCAGACAATGTCGGCTGTCGACCCCCAGGGGGAGAGCCTTCTCTGTGGCGGCACCCACCCTCTGGAATGACCTCCCCCCTGAGATACGTACGATATCGGACCTGTGTTCCGCCGTGCCCTAAAAACGCACTTGTTCATGCAGCCCGGGTTATCCTAACCCCCTCCACCTTTATTATTTTAAATAGGTTTTAATTTTTGTTTTAATTGGTTTTATATTGAATTTTAAATTACGGCCTTTATTTAATTATTTTAAATGGTTCTTAATTTTTTGTATGGCTTGTTTGTTGTTTTATCTGGCTGTACACCGCCCTGAGTCCATCAGGAGAAAGATGGTATATAAATAAACAAATAAATAAATTTGTCAAGTTTTACTTGCTTTTCTATCACTTGCTCTGCTCAGTTCACCTCCCAATGATTACACCACACTAGCTTTCATAGATACATGACATAATACAACACACCTTTGATTTTTTATTGTCCAAATACTCTTGCCACAACTATCTTAGTCACACTGAGTATCTACACAAATGTAGCAAAATTCATAGCCAGCCTAACACCAGCTTGTTGGCTATTAAATGTACAGTAGAAGCTATGATTCTCTCCAGGACTCTCATTTTGGAATGGATCCCTATTCTACATTTATGTTTCTCATGTAAATCATATCTTGTTCATGAAGAAAAAATTATTGCTATTTTTATGGCATTTGACAGCTTTTACCCATGAAGCAGTTCAACAATATAAAGCATATCTATCCTTCACTCCCTAAATCTAAATTTCCTTAATTGTAATTTGTTAAACTACTGCTAATGGGTACTCTTTGAATTCTTAAAATTTGAATTTTGCCTATCAATCATGTTTTGTGTTTTTATCGCACAGTGATAGATAACCAGTAAACATACGCTGTTATACCCCACTGGGGCAACAATTAAATATTGAATGATTTTTAAAAAAAAAAATGGAATCAAGGCTTAGAATCAGGTGATTATTACTTCTAAAACAGATACAAAAATAATCATGCAAAGAACCTGAGTATTTGGGGTCTGAAAAGTGGTACTGGGCACCACACTGAATGGAATAATGTTAGGAAAGAATCACACAACATGATCAAGTGGTGTGAAATTGGAAGAAGTTGGCACAAAGGCACTTCAAAATGGAGAAGACGAGAGGACAACTGGTGATTGAATTCAAGAACAATTATAGACTTTCAGGCAAAGCTTGTACATTTTAAAGTCTGCTCTCCTAAGGAATCAGAACAAAGCAACTACAGGTAAATCACACCTGATTTTTATGGCCTTTTTTGTTATGGCCTTTAAGCAAATCCAGCTACCCCCAACTGACCTTGTTCATCAGAAGTCAGCTGGGAAGGTTGCCAATGAGAGGGATGCTGCAACAGACGTAAATGGGAGGACCGGCTGTAAGTTACGGTACTCTTTTCAGTATTAATCTAACTTTGAACAGTTGCTAAACAAATGGTTATAGATCGAGGACTATCTGTAGTCACCACATCAGCAATGAAAAGAAATCTCAAAGGGCTTCTGAAGAGCTTAACTTAGCTAAATAAACTTAAAAACAAGACATAGCAATTGCCTCCAAGTGGTTAACCTGTTAAGAAGTGGCAACGTTAGGAATTCTGCAAGAGTTTCCCTGATTTTAGAGCGTAGCAGAGGCTTGCAATCAAAGAGAAATTTGTCAAGAGTCTGGAATTTTTTTCAGAAAACTCCCTAACATAATAGAGTATAACCTTTTATATTCAGTCAAGAAGAACACACATAAACAGTAACAATTAATAGTCTTTTCTACCACGAGCTTCTGTTTTCAGATTTCTTTTCCAAGATACAGTGGGGAATTTGAAAGTAAAACGTTGAGGCAAAGATTATGAAAAATAAAGCAATGTATACACATCTGGCAATTTCCAACACATCTATTCAAAATGTCAATTGAATTCAATGATGTGTGAGGAGTAAAAATAATGATAATAATAATCTCATTGTAACCGATGACATTTCCAGATCAATAAATACACCTTGGTTGCTACTGTGATATGTTCCTTTGAAAAGGTGCAAAAGAAAGCTTTCAATGAAGGTGAAAAATTATACTCATATATTATACTCATGTAACAGTCAATAGAAAATATGCAGATAAAGTAACCAACGTTTCGTTCTTTTAAGGACAGCCAATCCTATTTTGAAATTTTATCATCAGCAGGATCTCTACAAGTGCCATGACAGCCGGATTCCGAGAAAGAAAACATTCTATTAACAATGGAAAATCTTTTAATAGCCAAGCATTTTCTGAAGTTGCAGAGAAAAAAATATTATGTGAACATATCAAACATAATGTTACTTTATTAATGAGTTTCAAGTTATTTTTAATTTATTTACTTTGTGGAGGGGGAGACAGCTGTAGGGACATTATTGAGAACCTATTTCTAATTCAGATCACTCCTTTTTTGTTTTATTTATTTAAAATATTAACATAGCCCCTTCATCTTATACTGAACTCTGGGTGGCTCCCAACAGTTGTAAAAAGCATCACTGTACAATTATATAATTGTACAATTAATATATACATAGACATAAAGCACAAATAATAAAAACCTCTCATTGGTCTCAACTATCTCAGTGCTTGGGGCGGGAGAGGAACTGGATCTGAAGTAATTTTGAGAAGGCTAAAAGGATGGGAGCCTGATAAACCTCATGGGAGGTTTCATGGTACAGGCTCTATCTTGGAAAAGACACACTTCCTTGCTTCCATAGAAGGGAATGTTTAAGGGAAGGCACTAGGAGCATAACAATAGCATTGCATTTAGGTTTATATACCGTCCCATAGCACTTTATAGCGCTCTCTGGGTATTTGTTTGTTTTTTTCAATGTCGAAGCATTATTTGCATATTGCCCTCAACAATCTGGAGTCCTCGTTTTACCAACTCAGAAGTTGGAATGCTGAGTCAACTTCGAGTACCATCAGGATTGAACTTCAGGCTGTGGACAGAGTTTGCCTGCAATATGCACTTAACCACTGTGCCACCAGGGCGCCTAAGTAGAGCATCCCTACTCTATCCAACATAGTAGATGAGGTAATGTCTTTAGGGAAAGGTGGTAACCCGGCTCTGTGCCATGTAGGCTTTTAAAAGTAACAACCAGCACCTTGAATTGCACCTGGAAGGAAACTGGGAGTTAGTGCAGCTCACGCTACACAAGTGTAGCATGGATAAAACGATGGGTCCCTATCACTGTGCATGCTGACACATTCTGGGACAGCTGTAGCTTCCATGTGGCAGTAATCCAAAAGGGAAGTGACCAAGGCATTCCCCATCCCGTTGCCCACATAATGAATCTCTCTCTTATACCTAAACAAACAGACATACACAGGGAGAAATTTAAGTTCCCGTAAAGAATTGGTTATTTCCTCTCCAGATCTTGATCACCGACGCTCAGTTGCTTTTTAAATAAAAGAGGCAAATTAATAATCCCTCAAATGTTACAAAAAAAGTATGATTGGTACTTTCTATAACACTTGTCTGCAGTAATCGGACAAAAGCCAATCAATAGCTTAAAGCTAAGGTTTTGTCATCATTAGTTTACTGGTGCAATTGAATAACCTTTTTCAACCTGGTGTCTACCCTCCAGGATGTTATAACTCCCACAATTCCTGCTGGCTGGCTGGAGATTCTGATTCTTGTCATTCTAGTATATCTTATGGATTCTTAGCAACCACAAAGATAAATTTTCTCCAAGGCCATGTCTCCAATATGACCCTTCAGGTACTTCAAACTTGTTCATATCACCATTGAGTAATTGAGTCAATCCACCTAGCTACTGGTTATCCTTTTCTTCTATCCCCTTCCATCTTTCCCGGCATCACAGATTTTCCCAGAGAGCTAGATCTTCAAATAATGTGTCCAAAGTATAATCAAAGGAGCCTGGTCATTTGTGCCTTAGTGAGAACTTTGAATTAATTTGTTCAGTGATCCATTAATTTGGTTTTGGCTGTCCATGGGATTCTTCTGAGTCTCCTGAGAAGATTTCTGAGTCTACTCCTAAATCAAAGTTCAAAAGTGTTAATAGTCTATCTTGCTTCTTCAAAGTCTATCTTTTGTTTTCAGAGAGCATCACAGGAAATACCACTGCTTGCATGATTCTGAACGCTGTCGATATAGGCACTTTGTAGTATTTGAGTATTTCTTCAAGCTTTCAAGGCTACTCTACCAAGTACTAGTCTGTGGCATATTACTTGATTATTGTTTCCCTCAATGTAGACAGATGATCCTAAAAGACATAAACTATTCACTGTTTCAATATGCTTATTATCAGTTCTAAGGCTGGTTGTGTTACCTGTTGTCATTAGTTTGGTCTTCTTTATGGTTTCATTTTTTTTCCACTTTGCACCTTCACTTTTATTTCTTGCAGATCCTTTGCATTTTCAACTATCAGAATAGTGTTATCAACAAACTGCAGGCTATTGAAGTATCTTTCTTCAACCTTAAAATCACAATTTTCTTCTTCCAATCCAGTTTCCCTCAATATACATCATACATAGGATGAATAAATGAAGGGGCCGTGTAGGTGTTGGTGGAAAGAAAGAAGAAGACAACATCCAGCAGCAAGGTGGATAGACTCATTTAGAGCAGCATGAATAATGTGTATGTCTGTTTGTTTAGGTATAAGAGAGAGATTCATTATGTGGGCAACGGGATGGGTAATGCCTTGGTTACTTCCCTTTTGGTTGTTACTGGTGCACTGTTAAACAATCTGAAGGACTAGGTTGAGGAGAGATTGTCCTGAAGAAAATCTATGTGGTCGCTACAATTCAATATCCAACTTGATGGCACATAAATAATCAGTCAAAAAGGCAAAACTATATATAGCTTGCCAAAGGTCAATTAACAGCCATTGCTTGCCTTATTTTTTATGATTCGTCAACGGGTCTGGGCACAGAAAAAAATCACAGGGCCACCTGTGATTTCCTCTGGAACCTTTCCAAAAATTTCCCTCAGTTTCTAACTTGTGATGTGATGGGAAAAGAGAATCATTCAGTGCTCGGGAAACGAGTATGCCAACAGCTGGAGAATAGCTGGAGAAAAATTGGTGCCAAGAGATTATATGTCTAAAATAATACACCATATCTTGTAAAATAGGCATTATACACACTTCAGACTGCAAAATGAATGAGCCTGGCTTTCAACCACAACTTTCATTCACAGCAAAAGCCAAAATGAGCAGCATTGCTGTTATTTCACAAAGTAAATACCATTTTGTAAGAAGGTGGGATTTCTTTTTGTTGTGATAATAACGAGGTCTAAAATAAATACATACACACATCCACAAACACATAATCCAACTCCATAGAAACTTCAATAGGGCAGTCACTGTTTCTCAGCCTAATGTACCTCTCAGGCTTCTTGATGTATGGAAAAATAGGAGAAGCAAGAAGCGTGGGCACGGCCATTGACTCCTAAATGAAAGGTGGAATATTAATCTAGTCAACAAATATCATACAATCTCCTGATTTTTGTGCAAAATTTTTTCTCCAATATCACTTTTTAGGATCTGGCAAGATTTACTGGTTCAATGGGAATGGATATCAAACAGGCAAGAGTAGCCCATATTATCCCCTCCTCTGCCAGTTTGGTGTTAAAAACTATACAGTATTTTCAACACTGTAGAGTAGGCTTAAGCACCTCCAAGTAATTATGCAACTGTCTGAACTTTTCAAGCTAATAGATTCCACATGTCAAACTAAGTTCCATGTTCCACAAATGAAATATAAATTTCCTGGGGGCATCGATTTAAGATAAAGCTGTGGCCTAGTCTTTGGAGGTCAGATGAAACCTCAAATTGAAATATGAAAACACCGGATAGTTACCAAAAGATTATATCAAGAAACCAGAGCTCATTTAAGAACATGATCTTGATTTGCTTTCAGAATCTTAAATTATATTTTGATTCTTCCACTGTACAGAAATTAAGCTCCACAGATTAATCTCTTTTTGTTTATTCTTCTGAATTTGACCGCTGTGACAAAAGTACAGTACATGCATAATGACCCAAATTCCACCTAAACCAGCACAGTAGATAAATACAGTTGGCATTATCTTCTATAAGCATCCTATTGTTCACTCAATGGGCAACTCTTTCACTTTCTAAGCCTCCTGGTCAGAATCTATTTTGATTGGAGACTATGTGGTAGCCACATCTATATTTCTCTACTGCTCTAAACCCATTAATATCCTCTGATAAAAGCCTGATGATGAAGGTCAGGCCTTCAACTGAAAGTATAAGGCTGTTCATGACTACTAACCATGCAATAGTTAACATGGTAGGCAATATACTTCTGAAAACAAGTTTGGACTTGACTGGGATATTAAAACGTCTTTCCACGTGACAGGCCACTGTGAAATAGAAAGCCGGACTATATCAGCTTTTGATCTGATTGATATTTTATTTCAAAACATTTAACATGGATAAATCAATACAGACTCATTTACTTCTGTCACCTTTTTCAATGCAGATTATTTATATAATTCATTTCTGCTAGAAGTGGAGAACACTTATCGCCTTCCAAATGTTGCTAAAGAACAATTCCAAAAGCCTTCAAGCAACACAGTCAATGGTTAGGAATCCTAAGAATTATATATAGTCCAGTAAAATCTGGAATTCTGTAGGATCTACATACCTACATCACAAGATAATTTTAATATAATCCTATTTATATAACCATGAGAAAATGAAACTCTGTTCCACACCCATCTGAGAAAAAAACAATTGTAGCAAACTCAACTAAAGAATGCGATGAGACAGAAAGATGAACATTTCTCACCTTTAGTATTTTCAGAGGTTAAATTACTAGGTAAATCACTCTCAAGGCATTAAGAGGAAATTGTACATCCCGAAATACACTTAAATACTAAGATGACATTATCTCATACTTTGGAAATGATTTGAAACTACATCAAACTGTTTTAGTCAATATGGTAAAAGTTAACAGGACTCTGATCAGTTTTACAGTATGAGTCTTTGTAAGCTGGTTCTTTCATCCAAATCAACACTTGAAGTAATCTCCTCACAATACCTTATGAATCTACAAAAGCTACCAGAGATAAGCACATTTATTTATATTGTTTATCTCAACTCTTTGTTGGATAGTTTGCATATCCACTGAAATGCAATATCTGGCTTTATCAATGTTAATCACATCAAATTTTATGCATCACTTCTTTGTTTTAATCAAAAGTAAAAGGTCACAAGAGATTTTAATCACATACATTCAATTTTTGCTCCCCAAAGTATGTTTAGTTTCTTAGTATTTATACATTTTTGAGGTATATGAAATATTTCAGTTAATTTTTTTAGATCTTCCAGAGTAATCTTTTGAAGGCTAGGAGGAAAAAAATGCCTACAACATTTTAGAGCAGTTTCTTTTCATATGATAAGCACAGTTTGCGAACTAATTTCAACCACTGAGGCAGAGATTTTGTTCTTCTCACAATAAAAATTATAATGGGGATTTTGGCTGTGGGATTGTTTTCTTTACTGGAAAATAAGTCTCATATAATTAGAATCACCCACGTAGAAATTCACCAATTCATTGTAATAAATAAGAAAGATAATATTTTGAGTGAGAACTTTATCAGGGTACACTATGATGAATCATATTAATTCAATTAAGAGCTCTAAAAATATAAACCTGTTTATAAAATTAGAAAGTCAGTTATTAATTGGCTGTATATTAGGGCATAATTCTTTAAATAATACAAAATTCCATCCTGTAATTTGTGTTTCTTGAGATTCATGTTTCAGTTCTCCTTTCAAATCACTCTATAAAAGTGATTGAGAAGACTCTTCTGGAATCACACTGCCTATTTCTGATGCACTGGAATTTTAAAATGTCTAACTTTGCCCCTTTCAGATATTCTAGCTTGTCGGCATCAGGTCTCATAAAAGAGGATAATTTGCAACTAGGCTACAAGAGAACTTTTCTCTACTATTTTTATTAAGAGGAACAATAGTTTTTAAGCTTCCATTTATTTTTGCTCAAAATGCATACAATTCTGCACTGCAGTTTATTAATTATTCATTAATATATAGGGCGTAACAAAAGTCAAGCTTCATGCCCGTTTATTATATAAATTACATTAAATTGGCAAATGGTTGCCATTTTCTTCTAAACACGTCTTACCTATTTGAGGCATGACTTTTGACAAAAATCCTCAATAAATCCATGCTGTTGTTTTTTTATTAATTATCATCTCAAGCTATTATTACAAAAGCAAACGAACAGAAAACCCTTACACTGAAAAAGGAAAAAATAATTGCATCCAAATCATTAAAAGGCACGAGGGAAAGTCTTCTTTGAATTGAGCTTGTCAGGATGACTTCATAGTCATATCCTTTACGGAAATGGTGGCTAAAACATATGAAGAACGGTTGCAGGAATTGGATATGTCTAGAGTAATGAAAAGAAGAACTAGGGGTGACATAATAGCACGTAGACAGAAGTAAACGGGCAGAATGAATAAACGGGCAGAATAAGGAGAAGGCACAATTTCCTATAGCTTCATCCCGGAGCTTTTAAACTAATCGTTTCAAAATCGGTATTTTGATTCTACCTTCTGAAGCAGCAGTCACTTCAGTCTCACTAGTTTGGAGACAACATTTAAGGCCAATTTCAACCCATAGCAATGTTACAGGAAAAAATCTATCTATTGAGAAATATCTTATATGACACAATCCTTCCCGGACTATAATATTTCAACCAGCAGTTTCCATTTTCTGCCTTGAATGTTGGATTATATGTGCAAGATATTTTAAGATATGGGATAGAAACATCCAAAATTCAAATCACACAGGATTACAGCACCAAATATGCCTGCATGCGCTGACCCTTAGACCAACTGGGATCAAAAGCAACATGGACATGTGTATTACACATTGCTAGGTTTCTAGATCAGTGACACATTCCAAGCTTTGGTTGTGAGAGCCAAAAAAGGAAATTTTGAGAGTTTGTGCCAAGTGACACGAATAGAAGAAAAATGGAATGAGAGAGGCTACGAGTGGATAAACACAGTAGGCAAAATGGAAAGCAATCTCACAGTTCACTACTTTAAAACAAGGAAACACCGCTTATTTGTTGTGTGAATGACAAAGGAATGCACTTTTTTCAAAAGTTTTTCACTTCCTCATGACTGAAAAATGTGAATATCTCTCTCCGCTTTGGGCTGAACGGCAAGTCTATAACAGAGATCACTAAACGGCAAAAGGACTTTCTATTATCGAGTCCTTCATATACAGTAGAGAGCTAAAATAAGGTGTTTTCTCAGGTGTGCAGGTCATATCCTTGTTTATTCTGGGACGGCTCCAAAATAGCAACAGTGTTTGCCCTCATAACTATGAGGTTAGATGGTTTTAATTCTCCCTCAATAGAACGCTCTGCAGGGTCTATCCATGACTTGCAGCTGAAGATACAATAGCACAATTACTCAGTATGATAATGTTACATGTTCAACTGCTTGCAAAACAGTTGTAGGGGCACTGGTACATTTCCCAAGCTTTAAATTCTGAAGGGCATTAGCCATGCCGCTCTTGCACATTTTTAGAAATGAAGTTCTCAATCAACAATCTCTTTGCGTACAGTTGTTATCAAGGAGATCAATTTCTCCACCTCCTACAACATGCTCAGTTTTATTCAAGAAGGGTAGACTAAGCTAAAATATGAGCTGTTAGAACAAGCCTTCAATCAGGGATGAAAACTAGAAAATACCCAAGGGAATGGCTTTCATCATTAAATGTAAAGGATCTTCAAAATAAATACTCAACTTAGGACCGTTTGTTTAACAACTGTTCCAAGTTATGATGGCACTGAAAAAAGTGACTTGCAACCAGTCCTCGCACTTACAATCACTGCAGTGTCCCTCCAATGACATGATCAAAATCTGGGTGATTGGCAACTGGCATATATTTTAAAACGGTTGCAGGGTCAGGGGTCATGTGATCACCACTGGGAACTTTCCTAGGGGTCTTCTGACAATTAAAGTCAATGTCAGTTAATGATTACATGATTCACTTAATGACCACGATTTGCTTAACAGCCTTGTCAAAAAGCTCACAAAATTGGGCATGATTCATTTAGCGACTGCATCAGAGACAGAAGTTCTTGTCCCAATTGTGGTCATAACTCGAGGATTACTGCAAATGTAAGTATCCAACTGCTATGGATAGATAAGAGCGAAAATTTCTCTTCAGTCAAGTCACCTTCTTGGCAATCATAGTGCACTGCTTAGTCCCTGTCATCATCTGGGATGGCTTCTTCCATTTCCCAGACCAACTATGACCTTCAGATTCCTGGAGATTTCCAATCCATTTACATTCACTTCAACTATGAACACCGCTTCACTTTTCATACTTGTTTCAATCATAGATAAGAAACAATTACAATCTTCCTTTAGAGATTTTTTAAAAACCTGGCTTTAAAAGCCCTTATTGACAGGTGAATTCTCACTGTGCTAATCCAAATTTGTTTCAATTGTGGTGTACTGAACAAACCACAGGAGCTTTCTTCACACATCACCTGACAAGAACTCAAGAGTTTGCAAACCACAATGACTTAGAATGATGTGTGAACCTAAATCTGGTAAATGTGCATATTTGGGTAAGCAGCACCAACAATATCACCAGTGACAAAAAACAATTGCCCATTCTGTTTTTAAATCTATTTTAAGTGTAATTGTTTTAAAAATTCTAATAAAAGGCAAACTGTCACTTTTCTAAACAAAATTAAAAGGCTTCATAATATTCCCTCACCTACAGTAATGCTTACCGTATTTTTTGCACCATAGGACGTGCTTTTCCCCCCCAAAAAAGGGGGGGGGAAGTGTCGGCGTCCTATGGAGCGAATACTCCCAAAAAGCATGGGAGATCGCGCCGTGGGGTGCTCCAAAATCCGGAACAAAGTCCGGAGATCACCTTTCAAGCGGAACTGGGGGCTTCCCAGCATTGCGCGGGGTGGCGGGAAGCCTCCAGTTCCGTTTGCAAGGTGATTTCCGGACTTCCCAGCACCGTGCGGGGGGGCGGATATCGCTCTGCGCGGTGCTGGGAAGTTCGGGGATCACCTTGCAAACGGAACTGGGGGCTTCTCAGCACTGCGCGGAGCAATCTCCGCCCCCCGCGCGGTG
>JANHFO010001719.1:175175-185660 GCA_032468095.1 Pareas carinatus
TGCATGAATACTCTGATTCCTACACGGGAAAAGACCCAAAAAACCCCAGAACTACATATATATATATATATATATATTATCTATTCCCAACAGAATTAGTGGAAAATGGACTTAAGGAAAGAGATTGAAGAAATCTAGAACAGTTAAAAGTATTATGTTAATATACGGAGAGTGTGAAATTATGCCAAAGAAAGAATGAAAAAAAGGGTGCCCAGTAGAATGAGGAACAGAGAGATAGTGGCTAAAGAAGGAAAAAATGCATGAAGGAACATGACTGCTATAAAACAAATAAGGAGCTAAAAATATTGTATAGTCAACATGGAGTCTTTTCTGCTTTATTCTGCTTTAATTCCTTTTATTTCTTTTCACTCCCTTTCCGTATACATTCCTTGACTTACAACCATTTGTTTAGTGACAGTTTGAAGTTACAATGGCACTGAAAAAAGGAACTTACAGTCGCTTTTCAAATGACCATTGCAGCTTCTTGGTGATTGATATGATCAGAATTTAGATGCTTGGCAACTGGAATGTATTTATAAGACAGTGATGACAAACCTTTTAGAGACCGAGTACACAAACTGCAACCCCAAAGCCACTTATTTATCGCAAAGTGTCAACACGGCAACAGACACACACACACCATGGCCATCAGTGTCCTCCTCCTGTACACGAGCTCACCGTGGGCCTTCCGGCAGCCTAACTCAGGTTTTCCAGCCTGCTGTGAGCTATGATCACCTCCAACCTATCTCCTCTCCTCTCTCACCTTCACCACAGACTCCATGTCACATTTGAGTCACCTGCCTTACCTCAGTCAGGGGAGGGAGGAAGCGCTCCCATTGGGCTGCTGGGCAGAGGGGCGGGTGATGTCAGAAATGTCCTCAGATGCACGTGGAGAAGGGAAGGGGAGCCCCGCATCCCTCTCGCTTTCTAGTAAAAAAATCTGTGCTGGGGCGACGGTGTGTGTGCCCACAGAGAAGGCTCTGAGTGCCGCTCTGGCACCTGTGCCATAGATTCGCCACCACTGTTATAACAGTTATGGTGTGCCTGTGTGTGTGTGTGTGTGTGTGTGTGTCATGTGATCACCTTTTGCGACCTTCGGACAAAGTAAACGGGGAAGCTGGCTTCAAATGAAGAAGCAAATTCATAACTTATTTTAAAAACAATACTTATTGGAAGCAGCTTTCTCCATTCCCAACCCAATGTCCTTCCGATGTGTTTGACTAAAGCTTCTACGATCCTCAGATAGAGATCATCAGATACCAATGTTTAGCAATAATATATTAGCTGATAATTTCTGACAGATACGATCATATGATGTCACAATAACAAAAGCCAGGATAAAAATGATTTAAATAGTTCAGGCCTATTCAAGGGACTCCATCGACTAGCTCTGAGTTTCACCCTTTCTTTTGGAAGCCTTTTCAGCTTCCTAACAAACTCATGTAAGACTTTCTAATTTTATCAGAGCTTACATTTAACTCTGCAGCTTTAAAGTCAGGGTATCATACCTACTGAATCCTTTTTCCAGCATTCACATAATCTAGGTAGAAAGTTAATATTCCTTAACAAACTGTATTGCTAACTGAAAACAGCTTGAATCCCAGATTCCATAAGAATTTCTGTAATATGACGACGATTCGGTATTGTCTGAAAGCCTCAATATATGACTTAAAAGGTGTTCAACACAGCCACTTGATGCAAGAGATAGACACCCAAAGGCACAGCATTTTATAACAAAGAGTTCCTGACTTCAAAAGTTTCATGTAAAAAAATGATTTATGACCAGGAACAGCTTGTCATACCAAGAGCAATGTTCGCAAGTAGTTTTTCTGGCAGGTCTCCCGATACAAGACAAGCAGAAATTCATGCAGCTCTTAAGATAATAATCTGTTGTTGTATTAAACTTTTATTCACCTTTTGAACTTCTGCCTGCTATGCAACTACAAAACACACACACACACACACAGAAATGCTACCAGAGGATTTTATTCTGTTCATACGTTGTTCATACAATGGCATCATATTTAACATGTTATTTTGGCTTTGACTTGGTGTGTGAAGCCAGCTACTGGAGGCTTGCAATGCAAATAAATTATGATTTATTATTTATCCTACTCAAACAATTTCACAATTGGCTGATTTGCACAAGAATCACGAAGCTTGCAGTCAACATTCCTACATTTCTGAAAAGTACAATATGGTATATCTGAAAAGCACTAGGTTGAAGAAGACTGGTACAAACAACAGTTCTTCCCTTAATTTAACCTAACAACTAACATGCACATCAGTGAATTACTGAATGAGAACAGAATATCACTTAGAAGACATCAGGATGAGAAAAGCAACTTTAGGCAGTACCTGATAATAACTTTTTTCAAAATATCGCTTAGCCCTCTTTGGGGATTTGCTTTTATCACTGAAAATCAGTTTGAAATTTAGTAAAATAAAATTAAAATGTGAAAAGGTTGGAGTGAAAGAAGGCGGCTGGTCTAAAGTCACCTAATAAATCTCTGTGGCTGAGGCTGGATTGCAATCTGGGTCTGTCTACTCCTATTCCAATACTTTAATCAACATCACAAAGCTCTCAGATCCATCATCGGGGGACAGTCAAATATTAAGTTCTGCTGGATATTATGCAGGCTTTACAAGTATTTCATCTTTATACAATAAATACCTTTTTAAGAACTTTACTGCCTTCTCCAGAAAGCAGCGTTTTACACTGAAAAAAAACTGTAGTAGAGATCAGTGATCGCTAACCTTTTAGGCACCGAGTGTCCGGACGAGTTGCAGCGAATGAGTCGTGGCTCGTGATGTCATCCCCTGGCGCTGCTACTCTCTTTCTGAGGAAGGGCATGGCCCTGTGACATCACCCGGCGCCACTGCTGTCTTCTGAGCACGTGCATGGCCCTGTGATGTCATCGCCCGGCACTGCTCTCCTCTGAGCATGCGCATGGCCCTGTGATGTCATCGCCTGGCACCGCTACTCTCTTTCTGAGCATGTGCATGGGGCCACTCTCTTCTGAGCATGCACATGACCTCATGATGTCATCGCCCGGTGCCACTACTCTCTTTCTGAGCATGTTTAGCACTTGGGTGATGCTGGGGCTACTTGGCTCGCGTGACAACAGAGAGGGCTCTGCGTACCCGCTGTGGCACGCATGCCATAGGTTTGCCATCACTGGTATAGTCTTCAACTTAGACCCATAAGTGAATTCAAACTTTCCATTGCTCAGGCAGTTGCTGTGAGTTTTGTGCCATTTTACCACCTTTTTTGCACAGATGTTAAGCGAATCACTGCAGCTGTTAAATGAATCATGCGGTTGTTCATGAATCCCCTTGACTTTGCTTGTTGGTAACTGAGTAGGAAGGTTACAAATGAGGATCACGTGGTTCCCGGGACAGTGGAACTGTCATAAATGCATGCCAAACATCCCAATTTTGATCACGTGGCCATGAGAATGCTACCACGCTCACAAGTGTGAAAACGGTTTTAAAGCCCCTTTTCTCAATATCGTTGCCCCTTCAAATAGTCACTAAATGAATGGTTGCAAGTTGGGGACTCATTGTATGGAATATATATGCAGCTGGACAATCATCTCAGAATATTTACTGTGCAACCTCACTTATGCATTTGCAGAAGCTCATTTAGTGAGACTTATGCACCCGAATAGGAAGGGGCATTAGTCATGACGCTAAAGTGGTAGAAGAGGTTCTGGTCCTGAAAACATATGCTCCAGCAAATTAGTTAAGTCTTTCGGACGTTTTTATCTCCCAGTGCAACAGACCAACATGTTTCCTCCTGTGAGGATAAACTAAAATGATTTCTTGTTGAAATGAAACCTTCGATTGAATGCCAAACTGCAGAACATTTCAGATGCTCCATGTCCTTGACTCCAGTGAGCTGTTTATTAGTATAGCAGCCTCACATTGGGCTTGAGGGCTAACATCCAAGAGAGAAACTACATATATGGTGCTCCCATTTTTCTCCCCCCAAGGTGATCAGGACTGGAAATATTTATGATGTGCTTTATAATAACCCAGGCAGGCTTTAAAAACCCCAATAAGCATCTGGCAGCCTGCTGTACTAATTCTCCAAGGAGAATGCGCTGCCCGGGATTTAATGACATTTTAATGCAAACCCTGCAAATAGAGAGATTTCCTTCCTAGATTGGTTCCTCCTTTACTCTTCATTCTATTTATTCTGGAATAGTCTGTAGCAGGAACAGAGTGTTAAAAACTAGGAAGAAGGAGGAAGATGCTGAAGTATTCAGGATTCCAATGTATCACTCTGACTCATAAATCACACTTCTTTTTTTGCCAGATTTCTTACACTGTGGCAAGCCCACACACATAAGAATGAAAGGGAGGAATTTTGTACAACAGCACACAAGCACTACCACACCACTTTAACACTTGGAATATCCTAATTACTAAAGTGATGGTTTCCAACCTAATTGATCACCTTGATGGTTACCTCATCTTAATCCCACGTTCTCCCACCTGAAGTAGAATTAAAATGTTCCTTTTCCTACTAAATTCGCCAATCCCTTATCTTTAAAATCTTGCTGCGCCATTCCTTACATTGCTGCCTAAAGCTGGCCAGTCGCTCCTGGGCTTATACTATATTACTTTCCTAGAAATCCTGCTGAAAATTCCTGTACCCAAAATTTTCTAAAGGTGGACACTGCAGTTGGGAACTCTAGTTCTTAAACTGAGGTAGGCAGACTTTAGGTTTGGGAAAAAAAATCTTTTTCAAAGGACACCAAGGCATTTGTGCTCTGAATCCAAGTGCAAATTAGTGGTTCATGCTTGCCAATCTAAATGA
Organism: Pareas carinatus; assembly: GCA_032468095.1. Classification (NCBI taxonomy): domain Eukaryota; kingdom Metazoa; phylum Chordata; class Lepidosauria; order Squamata; family Pareidae; genus Pareas; species Pareas carinatus. The sequence goes on from JANHFO010001719.1 coordinate 180,001, forward strand.
TTTATTAAGAACATGCTCAAGAAAAAAACTGTGATCAGTCCCAGGAGCAAGTCCACAAGTCTTTTCGTTTTCAAAACGAAATGCCTAGTTGTCTAATATCATCACCTCTACCTGAGTCATTCTGTTATGGCAACCTAATTTATGATCAGTGGCAGGGATAGAGCTTTTAGTAGAATAGAATAGAATAGAATAGAATAGAATAGAATAGAATAGAATAGAATAGAATAGAATAGAACAGAACTTATTGTACAAGTGTGCCTGGACACATAAGGAATTTGTCTCCAGTGTACATGCTCAATACTTACTTATAGACTACAACTGACAAACTGTGGTTACAATCATAAGGCTATAATTGACAAACAGTGATTACAATCCTAAGATACATTCATTATCACCAAGTACATTAATCATGTTGTGTACGTATTAGGTGCATTCATAATCATAAAGTATATTCATCATGTCATGTTATAAAGTACAACCATGTCACAAAACACTTCATCCTGTCACAAAGCAAAACAATTGTGACAAAACATGTCACAAAATGCATTCATCATGCCATGCAATTCTTTTATTTTTATTATTTATTTATTTATTTATTATTTTATTAGCTAGTACTATTTATTGTAGGATCAATGCAATTGTCTGAAATTTTACCCATCTACTGTAAATCACTCAAAACTCTATCCATCTATATCCCACTTTTATTAGACTCATTCTTGAATTCAAAATACACTTCCATCTGTAGTCTCAGAATCTCAAGAAGACATCTTCTAGAGCAATGCTCCCCCTCACTCACCCACCTTTTAGGCACAGGGATTGGTTCCATGAAGAAAGCTTTTTCCACGGACCGGAGGGGGTGTGGTTTTGCATGCTGCCTGCATCTCAGAAATGGGGCTTGGCATTTTGTGTGGCCCGATGCCGGTCTACAGACCGGAGATTGGGGAACCCTGTTCTAGAGTGAGTGACTTTGGAGTCAGAAAACTGGTGATCTGAAAATACTTTAAAAAAAGGACTCATTTATCTGCGTTCCAGTTGTTGTAAAGATTTTTGTAATAATCAATAAATTTGACAGGAGCTCATAGAACAGACTGTATAACAAGTATGATCTCAGCCCTATTTTTATTTATAACTGCAAGAGAAAAAAGTCATCCAGATTTCATAAATGGATGGCAGCATCTAATGAATACACAAGTCTGTAGAAGAGAGCTGGTCTCTTAAGGTAGTGAAAGAGACAACACATTCATTGTTTTGGATGCCAAGGTAAAAAACATGTACAAGAATGTGGGTTTTTTTCCGCAAAAGAATGACTAGCTCCAAATGTAAGAATCACTAGCCACTACAAACAACTAGAGCATACTAGGCAAAAAAATCATTCTTTGAATTTGCATCCTTAAAACAATCAAAACAAGCATCTTTCACGCTTAAAAGTAAGATTGCGGAAGGCTTGGGAGAATCTTAAAAGTTTAGAGAAATAGAAGAACGAGAAAAAGAATTACATAACGTGCATGGGAACCATCCAGTTTGAATTGAACATTGCAAGTGGCCATAGAGTTCATTTATCTGTATCTCACCTTTATTATTTCATAAATAACTCAAGAGAGGCGAACATACCATAATACTCCTTCGTTCTCCTATTTTCCCAGCAAACAACAACCCTTTGAGGTGGGTAAGGCTGGCCCGGTCACACTGCTTCTAGTCTAGTTCCTAGTCTAGAGCCTTAATCACTAGACCAAACAGGCGGGGAGAGAGAAAAACGCAATATCTAGAACAACACTAAGCTGGCCACCAAACCAGTCCTGGACCAGATTGCTTAAGGTTACAATAGTTGGTTAGTTCTCCACACACCCACTCTAGAAAAACTGTTTTGAAAGGCAACATGATATATTCCTAAATAAAGTAATATTGAAAAACAGCTCCAGGTCCAGCATGTGTCACAGTCTAGCTGCTGTCAGGGGAAAACAAATATAGAAAGAGAAGATAATGCCTGTTTGTGCATCTCTAGAATTCCTTGGCTGTTGAAATTTACTATGAAAGAGACAGAACATGCACACACACACACAGAGGCTATGTCCAAATAACTCACACCCATACACTTACTGGTTGCCTTGAGCTCAGAGCTCTCACTCCAGTCTCTTTCTTCTCCCCTGCAATCTAATTTGGGAATACCAACACTATCCTCCCTCACGCAAGGTTATTTTAAAGGCAGTAGGAAAGCACAGAAAGCGCTGGGAGACTCGCCTTGGCCTCCCCCCCCCCACATGCTTGTGAATTCAGAAGTTAAAAGTCTCACCGTTCAAGTCCCTACCCAGGGCTGCAGCCCAGAAGGGGAAAAAAAAACTCAAAATTAGATACCCAGGCGCGCTTCCAGTCGAGAAAAGCACCCAAACCGAAACGGGGTGCCAACCTTTCTCGGATTGACGCCTTTTCCACTGGAAAAAAGCACCAGAGGGATAGATCCACGGCTGCCGTTATTCCAAAGGCGATGCCAGCGGAGCAGCCGGTGCTCGGAACGGGACCATCTTCAGGTTAGCGGGCTCTGCGTACACGCGCGCGAACCCCGCTCGGAAAGGTGGCACTGATAAAGCCACGGGCGCGCGGCTGCGAGAGGGGGCCCGGCCCTCCCGTGCGCTCGCCTCCATCCTTTCCCGGTCAAGCGCGGCCACCCGAACCGGAGCGGAGGAAGACAAACCCGCCTGCGGGGAAGAAGCGGGGAGGGGGGGGGCGCAATAACGCACCTCCCCTTCCAGCCACGCGGAGGAGGCTCCCCCGATGCTTTGAAAGGAGGCACAACCGCGCTCCAGATCGGGGCGCAGCCGTGGGCGGCAGGGCGGGCTCCTCCGAGTCACGACTCGCGGCGGCCAACGGCCGAAAGTCCGCGGGGGAGAACGAACACCGCCGCGGGCCCCGGGCGCGTGTTAACACCCCCCTCACCGGCACCCCAGGGGGACGCCGACAAGCAGGCTGCGGGGAACGTTCCCGGGCAGATCCGGGATCAGAATCGCAATTTTTCTTGCCAAGGGCGGCAGGACACACACACGAAATTTATCTCCGGTGTACACGCTCAACCACCTACACACATACAATAAAGAAACGGCGATTGCAATCAAATTACATTCTTAATCAGGGTGGCGACCTTCCTGGGTCGCGTTCTCACGTTTCAATGTTGTCCCCCCCTGCCAGACGCGGAGTCATTCGGGAAAAGGGGGGTCCAACCGCCTGGGGAACAGGAACAAGCGGTGGGGAGACGGGGGGCAAGGGAAGGCAGCACGGGAAGAGGCAGGGGAGACCCGAGCAGCACCTGGGGAGCTCAAAGAAGCCGCCTTTCCCCCTTAGGCGATCGCAGCGTCCCAGCCTTCATCTTTGCGGGGAATCCCGCCGGTCGCGGCGCCCAAGGACACCCGCGAAGGCTTCCAGGCTCTGGGCTGCACCGCGACCAGCCTCGGCGTGAGGAAAAGGCTGCCAGTAACTGGCCTGACTTCCGAGGAAAGGCGCAACGGAGGCTCGTCCACCTGCAAGGACCGCGCGGGGAGGGAAGGAGACCGCGCAAGCCCCGCCTGCCCAAGGAAGGAGCCCGGCCGGCGATCTTGCACCGGGGCGGGGGGGCGAAAGGAGAGAGAACCGGCGTGGAAGCCCTCACCTTCTTGCCCTCGGGGGCGCCGGAGCGCCGATTCCCTCCGGTCAGGGAGGAAGAGCGACCCTGGCCGACGTGATCCTGTTGCGGGGACATCGCTTCCATGAGATTCCCCTTGACCGCCGCGCTTGCTCAAAGCGCCCAAAGCGAGCCTGAGGTCATCCCAGGCTGGTCCTCGATCCTGGGCAAAAGGCGGCGGCCCTCCCCGGAGCCTCTCCGGACGGCTCTCATGGGAGAACGAAGGCGGCGGCGGCGGCGGCAGCAGCGGAGAAGCGCGCAAAAGGCGCCGCCACGGGAACGGCCGGCGGACTGAGCGCGGCGAGTGCGGCAGGCAGCGGCGCGGCTGACCCCGCCCACCCCGAGGCCGAGACTAACCCGAGTTTAGCGGCGAGGGTCCACCCAGAAATGGAAGCCAAGGCACAGGCCCCGCCCCTTTTCCTGCGGAGGGGAATCGAGCCCAGCCGGCATGCTTTGTAGCCCCGCCTCTTATTTTAATCGCACCGTTAGCCCCGCCCACAAACGAGACTGCAGAATTCCGAGGTGGCGGGGTGGGTGGGCGCGGTCATCCGCTTGAGTCGTGTTTTTCGGAGGGAACGGAGGGGGTGTCGCTTTTCATAGTCATATTGTTATATTATTTTTATCCCTGATTATCGAGTCTTTGGGCTTCCTGGACTGCGAGCGAAGCCGTTTGCAAATTAAAAGAGCCATTCCTTTCAATCATTGGATCTCAACATTACCAAAAGCACCGCTCTTCCTTCATACCTTCCTCCTTGGCTCCCTTAACGGGGCACGTTTTTTCAATGAATATATTCTTGTCCCCTAGATCGAATTGATTTAAGAAGGAACCTCGATCGTGTTTCATCTGGAATCAATCGAAAGTGTAAAAATATCGAGCCGGGTCCCATGAAATTGCTGAGGGCGCGAGGAGAAGGGCTCTGTTGGCGACTCTTAATGGTGAAACTGAATTGGAGAAGGTAACCAGGAACAAGCCAGGGCTTGTGACGGCCGTTGAACTGGGGTCACTCGGTCTTACGCCAAACAAGGGCGGCGTGCTTTGAAACGCGGGTCTGCTCCAGCCCAAGACAGGAGAGCGGAAAAAGATGCGTCCACGCAAAGCATTTATTGAATGCCTTGTGACATCCATACAACCACATAATAATATGCAATAGATCTGGATTTGCATTTCCAGACAATGCTTTTATAATTTTTACTCTTCCTCTGCCTGGCATTTTATATGAAGAGATGCAAAGAACAAATAGCAGGTAACCCATGCTTTCTTCCCATTCCTTCTGCCATTTTCTTTAAAAGAAAGAAGGAACGGGGTCAGCTACTTTTAATGTTGAATTAAAACCCTAGGGTTTTAATCCATGCCCACAAAGCAAAAACACAACCCCCTTATAGTACGGCTTAGTATAATGTGGAGAAATGATCACCACCATTACTTGAATGGCGCTAAGACGCATTTGGCTAGAATCGAGGGGTGTCCTCAGGATATGGTCAAAACAGTCAAAATGATGCCCACAACATTAAATTGAGTTTCTGCCCATTTTACAATGCAGATAAAAAGATTGAGATTTGACCATGCTGTTGCAGCCTCCATGTTGACTATTTTAACTCTGCTGAAATCACCTGAACTTAACTGTTTTATGAAACTGTTTCTTGCAACATATTGAACTGTGAACTAGATCAATGGTCGCCTACCTTTTGGACCTCGGGAACCACTAAATTCATAATTTTAAATTCCACGGACCACTTATATGAATTTTTAAAAAATACATAAATTTGTAAAATAATGATCAGAGAGCTTCTATTTTATTAATATAAAAGGCACCTATTTAATATAACAAAATTCAAAAAGCTTATTTAATTATAACAAAGTCATAAATGCTTATTTAATCATAACAAAATCTTTAAAGGTTGATTAATTCTAGCAAAATTATAAAAGTTAGTTTAATTATTACAAAATAATTGAAGTTTCTTTAAGTATTAGACATTTTAGTGTGATATTTGTTCCTGCTTGAGAGAGACA
>JANHFO010001719.1:221048-235024 GCA_032468095.1 Pareas carinatus
TAGACAGGAGATAGACGATGTTGTATCTCTCCTGCTCTGTTGACAGAGGGCTGTTCAATTTTGATATAGATGCCCTCTTTGACCCCTCTTTCAAACCAGTGATTCTCTCTGTCCAAAATGTGGACTTTGCTGTCTTCAAAAGAGGAATCTTTGCCTTCCAAATGCAGATGGACAGCTGAATCTTGCCCTAATGGGTTTGTTTTCCTATGTTGTGCCATGCGTTTGTGAAGTGGTTTTTTGTTTGCCCAGTATATAGATGTGCACATGTCTCACTGCATTGTACTGCATATACCACATTGCTAAACATGTGTCTGGGTGTTTTATCTTTTAGGTAGACAAGATTCTGCCTAGGTGTATTCTTGGGTTTAAAGTGTGCATGTATGTTGCGTTGGTTGAAAGTCCTCCTGAGTTTTTCAGATATTCCTGCAACATATAGAATAATGTTACTTCATTTATTGTTCTCTTCTTTGGATGCTATAGAGGAGCTCCTGCTGGGCCTTATTGGAGATTTGATGAAGGCCCAGTTGAGATAGCCACAAGTTCAAGTTCAACACATCAAGGAAGTCCTCAGAACTTGTGGCTATCCCAACTGGGCCTTCATCAAATCCCTCAAAAGGGAAAGCAAGAACAACATTGTCATTCCATATGTTGCAGGGATATCTGAAAAGCTCAGAGTCAATCTTGAGCCAGAATCAAATTCCTAGTGTGTGGGCAGAATCACTGGGCTACTAGATAAAGCTGCATGGATATCCATTTTGTTGAAAGATGTTGTATAGGTAGTATGTCTTTTAATGGTGTTCTGAGTTGCTGCAGCGCATTTGAGTTTGTCTCAGTAATGTTCTTACACAGTTCTTCTTATGTGGATTGGGTTATTACTCTGGTAGTGGAGAACTTGGTTACTATGGGTGATTTTTCAATAGACTTGTGTAGGAACCAAGACATAGCTAACTAAAAACAAGGCTTTTAGTAACAAATCCGTAAGCTGGGGTTTTAAGTCTATTGTGTAATATTTATTAAACATTTTATTTGTTAAACTCTTTTACCCAACATTGAGTTTTGATTATATATGTAACTTATATGGTCGTAAATAAAATGGATTGGTTAATATCATATGCTAAATCATAATGGATCATGCATAAACCAAACCATCTGGATTCACCTAACTTGTTAATTCAAAACTAAACAACCCAAATTATGGTTTAGTTTAGTGCAATGTGTTGACCAAACTTATGATTTTGTGATTCCATTAAACTTCAGGGAAAAGTTAGTTCTCTGCTGAATAATTACTATCACAAAAAAAGGCTGGACTGCATGCCGTCTCTAGAGACACTGCCTTTTTGCCAAGTTGCCAAAAATTTACTCTGAAAAACAATTCTGAGAAAAGAAGAATAATGATAAAAAGAAAATATACAGACTTTTTCAGAGATTTTTGATCTCTTGAGTTTACAGTTCTAACGTAAGCAAAATCAATGAGTGTTTGTTTATCCACAATCGGTTGAAGTCTTTGTACACACTTTTGAGTGTCATTTCTATCTTTCTTATCAAGGAGATACTCTGTAAACCCCAAATTGGCTAATCCTTGTGTGCATTTTGCTTTCATGTTGTATGGAAAGTTTTAATGGCCTTTTTATGCTTGAACTTTACACAGCTGAATTTTTGCTAGCAGTGCCAAAAATAACACAGTAGAGTATACATACAGTATGTTATTATGTGTTCAAATAGTTCCATCAGTTCTCCATTGAAATATGCTCAATTGTCATTTGCATTATATTACTCAAGAGCCCTTAAATTTAACTATATGGATGAAAAATTGACGGAAATGAACAATGAATTCAAAAAACAAATGAGTCCAAAGATTGATAAGGTCATTTTAGGGTAGATTCAAATGAAGGTGTTTTCAAGTTCCAGACTAAGGTTTCATACTTTAAATATAGGTAGCTTATATTTTAAATATTCAATGAACAGTGAACCTTTAGAAAAACAGTAACTTTGATTATGGAGACCTATACATAGACAAACAATAGCATTAATACAAGCAAAACATGGGAATATGGGGTCGGTTGTATCCAAATATAAAGATAGAAAGAAAGGGGAGGCAAGACAATATGGGGCTTGAATGAGTTTATGCTGAATCTGGAGAAAGAAAGGTAACCAGTGAAAATTGAAAGGATGCCACATAAATCAGAGCAATAATATCAGTGGATGCTACTGTTTCTGGCATGTCAGATAAATGTGAAGGCACCAAGATGAGACAGTGGGAGTCCAAAGGCTTCATATCTCCAAATTCAGAAGTGATTAAGTACCGAAAAAAATTAACTAAAAGATGATGATGGTGGTGTAGGTGGTGGTGACGACTGCCATCAAGTTGGTGTCAACTCTTAGTGACCACATAGATGTTCTCCAGAATAATCTATCCCCAAGCTGGTCCTTCAGATCTTTCAAAGGTCCATCCATTACCACTGTAACCAAGTTCATCCACCTTGCTGCTAGTTGTCTTCATCTTTTCTTTCCTTCCTCTTTTCCAAGCATTACAGACTTCTCCAGAGAGCTTTAATGAGTCTGAAGCAGGACAATTCGAGCTTCTTCATTGAAAACTCTGGACTGATTTGCTTAAATCTAGCAAATAAGTAAGCTTGAAATGCATATATGAAATGCATGCAGGATTTCTTTGATAAAGAAATCATTTACAGTACTTCCACACAAAAGAAAAAGGGGCAGAGTAGCTCAGTGGCTAAGACACTGACCTTGTCGATTGGAAGGTCAGCAGTTTGGCAGTTCGAATCCCTAGCGCCGCGTAACAGAGTGAGCTTCCGTTACTTGCCCCAGCTTCTGCCAACCTAGCAGTTCGAACCTAGCAGTAAAAATGCAAGTAGAAAAATAGGGACCACTTCAGTGGGAAGGTAACAAAGTTTTGTGCACCTTAGGCGTTTAGTCATGCCAGTCACATGACCATGAGGACCTCTTCGGATAGCGCTGGCTCTTCAGCTTAGAAACGAAGATGAGCACCACCCCTAGAGTCGGCTCAACTAGGACGCATGTGCGGGGGGGAGGGAATCTTTACTTTCACCTTGCACAGAAGAAAATGTCTTAATGGTGATATGAGGAAATGACAATTAATTAAATTATTTTTTTCTGGAAAAAAGATTGTTTTAGATTATTTTATAAACGTATTTTAATTTTGTCTTAACTTTATATTATTTATTTATTTGTTTATTCAATTAAACAAAAATACGGACCATTACAGATCTCCAGGCCTTCCGTCGGGCCTTACCAAGCCGGGCTGTCCTGAACCCTCTTTTATAGGGTAATTCGGTTTTAAATTTTAATTGTGATTTTAATTTTTATCCAGCCGACGTATTAATTCTTTTAAGGGTGTTTTAGTGTTGTATTTATAATTGTGCTTTATTTTGGTTGTACGCCGCCCTGAGTCCTTCAGGAGAAAGGCGACATAAAAATTGGGAAAATAAATAAATAAATAAATAAATTACTATAGCGCCCATCTCAGCCAAATAACTCTGGGCAGCTTACAATTCTGAATCAATAAAACAACTAAAAGATATATATAAATGTTAAACTTAAACTACAATATGAAATATTTCTAAATTAGCATGACAATTAGCTTTTTTGTTTGTTTTACTGTTTTACTGTACAATTTTCTGTTTGTTTTACATAGGTTGTTATTTTAGCGCGTTAAATGGAATATATTTGATTCTGGGATTTTAAAAACATTATTTGTAAAGAAAAAAAGGGAATGGAAATTAAAATTGTATGAATGATCTGTATACTCAAATAGCATATTTGCTGAAATATGTACTATCTTGTTGTTTAAAAAAAATAAAAAACTTAGACAAACATAGATTTTCACAGAGCTCTCTGCTACTAACAACTACAAAAGATTGAATCAAATAGTTATTGCATATACAGGCTAACGTTGTGCATCACGAATATTGAATAACAACAGTAAATTACAACAATCTTTCTCTATAATGTCTAATCACAGTTTTGCTTTAGACCAATGGTCGCCAAACTTTTTGACCTCTGGGACCACCAAATTCACAATTTGAAATTCCGAGGACCACCAATATGATTTTTTTTAAATTGTACATTTGTAAAATAATGGTCAGAGAATTTCCATTTTATTAATATAAAAGGCACCTATTTAATGTAACAAAATTTAAAAAGCTTATTTAATTATAACAAAAATTATAATAAGCAGAGATTGAGACAGAGAAGGGGGGAGAATGAGAGAAAGAGGGAGAATGAGAGAAAGACAGTGAGAGAAAGAGAGAGAAAGAATGAGAGACAAAGACAGACAGAAAAAGAGGCAGAATGACACCCCCCCACACACATACACAGAATGAGATGGGGGGGGAGACAGAGAGAGAGACAGACACACACATACATACACACAGAATGAGACACAGAGAGACAGATAGACCACACAGACATACCACTCTGGCGCTCCACTCTCTCCTCTTGACTTGCTTGCTGGCTCGGCCGAGCCCTGGGCGCCTCTGTTGCGTGGGTCGATCTGCAGGCCTCCAGAGGCCCCACCGGTCGATCTTCAGGCACCCGCGGGGTGCCCAGAGCCCTATAATTATAGGCCTCCGGGCGCCCCTTGGGCCGATCTCCAGGCCTCCAGGCAAAACGCGGATTGATCTCTGGGCACTTGTGGGGAGCCCGGAGGCCTATAATTCGACCTGCGGGTGCCCAGAGAGTGATCCGTAGGTCGCTCAGAGGCCTATAATTTGGTGATCTCCAGGAGACCCGCAGATCGATTTCTGCGTACCCGCGGGCCGAATTATAGGCCTCCGGGTGCCCCGCGAACTGATCTCTAGGCCTCCAGGTGCCTCGTGGGCCAATCTCTGGGACTCCAAACACCACACCGGTCAATCTTCGGTTGCTGCGCTGGCTGAACCCCTGGCACTCCTGCCAGTCGAGCAGACCCCTTGTGGCCCATCCACATCTTCTGGCGGCCCACCAGTGGGCCCTGGCCCACAGGTTGGCAACCAATGCTTTAAACAGAAATAGAGTACAAGTTTTAAGAGAATTGGAGAAGATACTGAGAGAAGATACTGAATTGGAGAAGATACTGAAAATATTGTTATTTTCTCCAAGTCTTGTTAAATACATTCTGCAGACTACTACCAAACACGGTGATTGATTAAAATGGTTAGTGATAAAATAACATGCAATTAATCAGAAATCAAATACCGGTAGCTCTATCATAGTAGCTTCAATTCTATTTTCCCAAAACATTATCTACTTTAAATTGCCAAACAATCCTATGGTTTGATCAGAACACTCCAATCTCAGAACATTCTGCCAATTTCTAAAATTGCATTGCAGGGCTGAATTAAGTAAAAACAGAATGTACTGTCATTCCTTCTGTTTGGTTGATTTTTCAGCTTTGTGGAAAAATAGATTTTCAAATATACACATACTAATGGTGGGTAGTTTCAAGATCTACTTGTCCAAGTCATAGTTATTTATACTGAAATCAAACTTGATTTCATTCTCTCTGTTAAGCAGCTGTTCTTATCATTATGTGGCCATTTACCCATGATAAGTAGGCAGCTTGATTTCTGAATATTTCTCCCAAAAAGAAGGACTATCTTTGAAGAAAACTTTTTTTTCTGGCACATTTTTGTCACTTCAGAGATTCATTCATCGATTCAGTCATTCATTCAATTTCATAACCAAAGTTATCTGAGTGGATTGCAAATTTAATTTAAAAATTTCCAAAAAAGGTTTTTTAACCACCAAAGCAAAGAGAACAAAAATAAACCTCTTCCACCTTCTTCTATTTCTGACTAAAAAGCAGCACATTTCTCCAGTAAGACATGGATAGATAAATCATTAATGACTAGTTTGCTTCCTTTTGATTATGTGATAGTAGAATGGCTGCATGAGTATTGCCCTCTCTCTTTCTCTCTGTGTTTACCCACACACATACAAAACACAAATATACACACTTAACACAAACACACACACGTGTGTGTGGGGTAGAAAGAGAATAGCAAGCCAGACTGCATCTCCATGGATGGAATTATTTGATTATAGTAACTGCATTTTGACAGAGAATTAATCTGATGCTATGTCTACAGGTAGTCTTTGATTTATGACCATTCGTTTAGTGTATTTCACATTTCTGAACGAGCCATCTCCCTCAAAGAGCCCATCTCCCTCAAAAGATCACAACCATTGCATCGTCCTCCATGGTCACCTGATTGCAATCTGGGCGCTTATGGCCAGTTGCCAAGCATTCCCGTGATCATGTGAACACAATTTGCAATCCCTTTTCCTGGCTTTCCAGCAGGGAAAGTCACAGGTTGCAGCCATCTATCAAGAGGACTCCCTCTAGACTCCGTGGACTGGCTAAAAAAGATCTGTGCTTGAAATCCAAGCAGGATTATCAGCCTTAGAGTAGAGAAAGTTCTGAAGCCTCTTGACTCTGGGACTGAAAATCCAACTGGTTCAGAGGCCCTTGCACACCCTCCTGACCTTCTCATAGACCTCCAGGCTTTCCCTCCATCTGGCAGGGTCTGGGACTGGCAACTTCCTACTGCCTTCCCCACTGACTTGATTGTGGAAAGCCAGCAGGAATTCACCTCACCTAACAACCAGGGCATTCACTTAATGATGGGAGCCAGGACTGTGTGGATTGCAGTCACTAAACAAAATAGTTGCACTTTATGCCTGCATTACTTAGTGATGAAAATTATGATTTCAATAGTGGTTGCAAGTCATGGACTATCTCTATTTCAATTGTTCTTCAAAGGATGTTTGTCTGAACAGTATCATTGGTGTAATGATACTGTTCAGACAAACATCCTTTGAAGAACAATTGAAATTCTACGCTTGCCGGTTATTTAACACAGTTATCACAGAAAACTATTTAACATAGTTCTCTAATTCTTAGTCATAAGGAGACTAGAGATGCACAAAAGCTCTGAAATGCACCATATGTGTAGCATTCCACATGCATATATATATATATATATATATTAAAAAATGTTTCCCCGGAGACAGAACTTTCTGGAAATGCCTAGCTCCAAAATTCCTTTATGCTACAAGTCGCCCACTATACCCGGTGGATTGCTGTGGATTGCTCAGATTGGTTACTCATAGCTTTGATGTGCTGATGTATCTATTTTAAATTACAAATGTTGGATGTTATGTATGAGTTCAGGCCAGGCTTCTCAATCTGCTGTTCTGTGTGTTTTGCACAACTCTCATTGTCCCTGAACTGGCCATGTGTTTTGAGCTGATGAACACAGTACTCCCTACATTGTTGGACGCTATTCTGAATCATCGTGAAATATGGGGAGTTAGAATATGGCTGACATTTTTAATTTATGAAAGATATTTAATTTCTGTCTAAACCTTTCAGAGTTATGAATATATTTTCTTTCTCAAATGTTTTTTTTAGGTAACAAAAGACAAAAACCATAAAGAAGAGATAGTTCTGCTTTTCATTAACTGCAATTTAACATTCCGTCTGAACTCTAAGCTCTTGTTAGTAGGTGTTGAAACAAGGCAACGTCATAAGATGCTGCATGAATTTGGCTAATTTCAGTCTTCTGAAGCTAAAAACACCATGGCTTGGGTTCAGATGAAACAATATACAAAATGTGCGATTAATGAACAGGAAAGAAAAGCATTTCCTGTTCTCCTTGTTCATCACACTGGAAGCTGAGAAAGGATGTTGATGAATCCAAGACTAACTTTAGTAATGATAAGCCTTAGTTTACCATTAGATCTCGACTCAAATGTGGTTGACTAGTTGTGGTTTTTTACTTAAAAATGTATTGTGCCACTCACTCCCATATTGTTAGGACCATCTAACTCACTGCATATGACCACTCAAAGGCAACAAAGGAATACAGAAAACTCTTTTCTGCTATCTTGTGTTCATCTGAATTTTGGCAATCCATATCTGTTGCCCCTGTACTGTTTGAGCTGACAAAATGGCTCTACTCAATGATCAAGTTGAACATACTTAATACAGCAATAACTCTTCTGATACCTCAACTTTCATCAACTTTGCAAGATGGCACTATTGAACCTGAGATGTAGACCTTTGTGGTGAAGTTAGATCAGTTTAGAGTTTTGGTGCAGTGGGATGAAGAAGTTGCTTCAGGAGAGTCTCCTCTACTGGAATCAAGCAAGCAAGCTTTCATGTTAATCTTGGGAGAAATGGCCGTGACCCTTTATTTCGATGAGATATGAATGGTAAAGGCTTATACAGACTTTTCAGTTGCATCTACTCTGTGGGACAGCTTCCCCCAAGAAGCCCTATCTGTCTTAGCTTTTTGGAAGTTCTTGAGAACTCAATTATTCTGGAGATCTGTGGTGAGTGTCAAGATGCTCAGTTTGATTTGTAGATATTTTGGTATTATACTTATACTTGTATTTGTTTTAACTATACTGTGAAATTTTTATTTAAAAGATTAGTTACTTTGAACTGCAAATATCTGTTTGATAAAGAAATATGTCCATATATATTATTTCACTTGTTTTAAAAATAGCAAGGTTGGCTTAGGTGTGCTTAAGCTACCCTGTTTCCCCGAAAATAAGACATCCTCCGAAAATAAGACCTACTTAGAGTTTTGCCTCTTGCTGAAATATAAGGCATCCCCCCAAAATAAGACCTCCCAATAATAAGGCCTCCACTCCAGTGCAGCCGGAGCAGACAGAAAGCTCTCGGTGGAAAAATAAGACATCCCCTGAAAATAAGATCTAGTGCATCTTTGGGAGCAAAAATTAATATAAGACAGTGTCTTATTTTTGGGGAAACACGGTATAATCACCTCCACTGTCCCATCTTTAAAAGACTCTTCTTCCTTTCCTTTCAAGGTTTTAAATGTTTATGTAAGATTTATTGACAAATGGGCTGAATATGCATTAATGAAATGACTAAGTTCTTAACCAGTTGAATAATTGATCTATGCATTTTTCAAGAAAGTGCTCTAAAAATTAGTCCAAATTAATACTGGTGAACAATGAAAAACCATAAGAAATGGTGGCAACCAAATTTCAGAAATAAAGTAGCATTGCTAATTTGGCTCCTTCTCTGACACCATAGACACTCCAGAATTTTGAAAGAGGATTTTGAGTCCCAATTACTTGAGAAATTACTTCTCAATTTATTGCCATAATTGGGTGTGGAACTTCCATCCCTAAGCAATGAGTCACATCCAATTTTATGGTATTTTTTGCCATAGTTTTTAAGCAAAACATGCAGTCACTAAACAAATCCGGTTTCCCCTATTGACTTTGCTTGTGGGAAGTCCCTTCGGAAGGTCACAAATGGGGATCACATGACCTTGGCACACTGCACCTGTCATAAAATTAAAATGCTTGGCAACTATATGCCAGTTACCAAGCATTCGGATTTTGGCTATGTGACTGTGCAGATGCTGCAATGATTGTAAGCGTGAGGTCATAAGGTTTCAAACCATTGCAATTTCAAATGGTTGCTAAATGAATGACACATTAAACTGTACAAATTTATATATTTATTAATACGTATCTATAATTACATTTTGTATAGTCCCAGGTCATTTTCTTTTTAAAAGACACTGGGAGTTAATGTTTGAAGCAGTTTTCTATAATTCAGAATTCCTGTTTGCTTCTTACATTGTGGGCAAAATGATTTCCAGGTTAAATCAAGTTAATGAATGATGACTGACGATTAGTAGACCTCTCAATCTATTAGTTGGAAATGGATAGAACTGATCTTTCAGCATCATCTCTTATTCCACCAAGAGCTTTCCTCAAACTTAGAGAATGAGGATGGGGGTTGGGAGACAGCATTATCAAGAGAAATTGATTATCTCATGCCATATCTATTATTGCTTTCTACACTACCATTGCCCATTCCAAAGTGCTCAAATTAGGGCTATATGAGTTGATCAAAATATCAACACCAGGTGGCAGCAAAGGATTAATATCCCTCTGCTCTTATCTAATAGTCATAGCTCAGGTAGCTTTGGTTTCATATAATGGATCCTGGTCAGATATTATTAAATAGTAGCAAGATGAAATAAAATAAACATTTTTTATCCCTTAATCTCCAGGCAAGAAAAATGCCCAATATTTCATTCAAGTTATAAATTTATTTTGATCAACTCATAGAAAACAGAAGTTACAGTAGTTCAGGTTTTATATTCAGAAGATGTCATGCTTCCTATACTTTCCACATAACATTTAAATAGAATGAAAAACATGTTCTGAATGTTTTAATCAGAAGAGTTAAGAATGGCAGCAGGGGACATCCTGACTTTATAGGAAGCAACTTTGTATTTATAGAATTCTAGAATTAATTAAATCTCAACCATTCTTAGGAATGAACCAATCCAGATTCATTCTGAGGAACAAGAAAAAATGTTAACAGCATCCTAGGTCACAGGGAGAAACAAATACTGTCTTTTCATAGATCATCAATAGATTCCATGACTGGAATAAAATATCCAACAAGTAACACAAGGAAAATCTAATTGGTACTAATCAGTACCCAAAAATCCATGGGGTAGAAGGACAATTTTCTAGACTCTAAGGCACATATTTAGAGTTCCAGCAGTTGCCCCTCAAAGTGTGGCAATTGAGGGCAGATGGGAAAGAGGGAAAAGGAGGGTCCAGTGACTATTTCTTTCTCTACAGCAGTTGCAAAAGCAGGCCTGAGCCTCCAAGGGCCAGAAGTGATCACCAGGATAGTTGCCAGGACTTCTGGAGTTCTGTCTCCTTTGAAAGTTCCAGTTCTTCCTCAGCTTACCTCACCTCCAGGCTGTCTGTTGCCTGGGTGGCAGCTCTTCTCTTATTTGCCAATAGTGTGCTCAGTGCTCAAGCCTTGTGCAAACAGGCCAGTAAAACAGCAGTGGTGATTCTTGCAGGACATCGGACACCATTTCTGAGTGAAGCAGCTCTGTAGGTCTCATGTGTGGTGATACAGTGTCTGCCTGTGGCTCCTTAGCCACCTATCCTGCTATTGTAGATAATTTAGAACCCCTCCCCTTGGAAATGTCAGGTCAAACTCTCCAGCTGACCATAATGAGGATTTGACTTTTTGTTACTTTGTAAGATGGGGGAACCTACCTCCTGTTGGATTCATCATCCCCACCCATCAAATTGTTTCTTTAATGGTGCATGTTGTGTATTGGGTTCTGAGAGGCATCGAAGAGTCCAAGTTTGCAAACAAGAACAGGTTTATTGAAGACATGGCAGTAACAAGTATATGCAGACAGAAGCCTGGACAGAGTCAGCAATCTTTGCTACGCAGCAACTATATATACATGTAGCCACTAGGCGGGAATCAATAAGCAATCAGTAATTTGTCACGCAAAGAGGCCCTGTAGACAGGCAGTCTGGGCCTACTTAGGCCCAGCTACTTTAGCCCAGTGATTCAGCAAGATCATACAATAGTCAATACATAACAGTGCATATGAGGAGGAGAGTTACATGGTATTCTACTTCCATCTCTATTTTGCTACCATTAAGTACTAAAAAGGGGTAAAGGTGGAATAACCAAAGACAGTGTCCTTTGGGCATTGTCCATTCTAAATAGCTCTGCTAAATATCTCAAGTATTGTTTCCGGCAGCTCTGGAAAGTTCTTTCCCTTTTGATATACAAATACAGATATAATACAAATTCTTGTCTGTTGTTTCTGCTTCTCCTTGCTTTCGGCTCATTTTTGCCAATTAATGTTTGCTGAACTTTAATAAATAAATGTCAGACTATATTGTTGTTAGCTGTACTGAGTGGTTAATGTTTTTTCTTTGATTTGAATAGGGACATTGGCTGCTAGTGTGTGTGTTGGGAGGGGCAAATACATCTGAAATTATTTGGAATAATTTTCCTCTGCTATCATGGATAAACATGATAGACGGTACTTGAAGAAAAGCGGATCCAGACTCCCTCTATCGGATCCAGACTCCCTCGATCTGGCTGATCCCAGGCCAAGCGCTGTCCTTAACACACCCCAGGATAGTGATTTGGATAATTAAATGGAAAAATCTATATAAGCTATCAAGTTGTGCCACAGGATCCAACCACAGGCCAAAAATAACAATGAAGATGCTTTCTGCTGTCAATAGGATTCTTATTTAGAAATCATATAATTGTATACAGGAAGCTGAATTAAATTGTTAAATGTTCCATTATTTATCCAGACATCAAGATATGAGACCCTCATCCCATAACTGATTCTAGGGTTGAGGGAGGCTCAAACCTCTCTAGAGAAGTGGTTGCCAACCTTTTGGACCTCAGGGAACAATAAATTCATACTTTTAAATCCCACAAATAAATAATATGATTTTTTTAAAGATACATACATTTGTAAAATAATGATCAGAGAACTTCCATTTTATTAATATTAAAGGCACCTATTTAATATTACAAAATTAAACTTTTTTAATTATAACCAAATCATAAATGCTTATTTAACCATAACAAAATCTTTAAAGGTTGTTTAATTGTATCAACATTATTAAAGTTAGTTTAATTATTGCAAAATAATTGAAGTTTAAGTATTACACATTTTAGTGTGATATTTGTTCCTGTGAGAGACAGACAGACAAACAGACAGAGATACACACAGAGAATGACAGAGAGAGAGAGAGAGACAAAATGAGACAGAGAGAAGAGAGAGAGAGGCAGGCAGGCAGGCAGAGAGACTGACAAAAAATTCAATTCTCCAGATTTTCCTGTGGACCTCCTCACATTTCATATTCAGTTTGGCGACCACTGCTATAGTTGAAGAAGAAGCAGTTGGATCTTCATGTCAATAAAGAGCAACCAACTTCAGTCTACAGCTAGTCCTCATGACCAGCTGTTTAACAATCTCTTGAAGTTACAAGAGACTCAGAAAAAGTTAGTTATGACCCATCCTCGACGTCACAACTGCTGTACCACCATCTTGGTCTTGAGATTGCATTCCTTGTGCTTGGCAACCAGCTCACATTGATGGGGGGGGGTGTCCCACAGTCACATGATTGTGCTTTGTGACCTCATCTGCCATATTCTGGCAAAAAAAAAAGCCTATTGGATAAGCTGGATTTGGGCTTAAAACTATGCAGACAGACAGAGAGACGGGTGGATGGATGGACAGATGGACAGACAGATGGACAGACTAATGGACAGGTGGACAGAGGGATGGACTGATGGATGGACAGACAGAATAACTGACGGATGGACAGATGGATGGACAGACTGTTAACATCTGTCTGAAGTTAAGTTGGTCAGACTTGCATTGAACCACAGCAAAACCTGATGCCCTCTCCAAGCTTCTGTCTTGCTAAAATATTTGCTGCAACAGTTTAGCTTTAAACCCTTACTGCGCTCAGGGGTTCTGTGCTAAAACATGCGCTTCTGTTCAAATTCCCGAAAGCTTCCACAACCCCCAAGGGGCTGCTTTGTACCTGGAGAAAACCCCAGGCCGAAGGGAGGGGGAATCGAAAGCACCCCCTCTGAAGAAGCCCTCCTGCGCGGCTGCCCAGGGGATGCATCCCTGGAAGAAGAGAAATCAATCCTGATTGAGAGGAGCAAAGGAGCGTTCCCTCTGCCCTCGCTGGTGCCTTAAGTTTGTCTTCCCAGAGGGAATTTGGGATAAGAGCTTTCAATTGTAGCCCAGTTGCCACTGCCCCTCACGACTGTTTTCCACTTCGATTTCAAATAACTGCCAATATAATAAACTTTAGAAGAAGTCAGACTGACTTGTGTCTGCAGCATTCAGGAAAGGAGTTTTTTTTGTGGCTCAGCAGGTAACTGTAACCTTTTGATCTGAATGAAGATGTTTGAGTCACCGGACATGGATCTTCGTCTTACCTCCCATTAGCCCTGATGAATTCCACCTGTAGTTTCCATCAGATATGTGTTGCTAGGTTAACTGAGTTTGGGTTTCACAATTAAGTGAGATTATAATGCTTGGGTTGCAAGCCTTCCCTCCCGCCCCCCCAAGTCAGCATTTCGGCGTAAA
>JANHFO010001720.1:27748-38901 GCA_032468095.1 Pareas carinatus
AATTTTCTCCCTTTTTACTTGTTCTCTCGATATCTTCTATTCCGCCCTCTCCAACTCCGAGGGGGGGGGGGAAACGCACCCCCCCTCCTGCTTCCAGAGCTCCATGTGCTTCTCACCTCGGGCTAGGTTTTTCACTCCGGTCAGTCCTGCCTCCACGATCCACATCAGAAGCCTCTCGTCCTTCTTTTACCATGCTCCTAATCCTTCAGGCACATTGACCTGGGCGACAAGCCTCAAACCGCCTCGCCCCGAGCCACCTCGCTTTCTCAGGGTCCTCGGGTGCGCCAGCATTGGCCCCCGGCCCTAGAATTCAGCTGGTGGCCCCTGACGAGCCGCCCTCAAATGGCGGGCTCCCCAAGAAGAGGTTGTCCGGCCCCTAAGGGCCCCCCAAGGAGCGGGTTTCAGGTGTGGGAGGCAGAGCTCGCTCTCCCATGTCCAGTTGCCTCTAGGACCGGAAGTCGAATCCAACCTGATCCATTTTGTTGACTGCAACTGCTAGCTGTGTTACTCCCAAAGATTGAACTAAAAGACCATATTCTCATGTCTGTCCACCAGTCTCAAAAACAGCTTCAAATTCCCCTCTGCTGGCATCCACCACCAATACAGCAACATCACAGCCATATCAGCCTGGGCAGCTCCTGTGATCATATTTGGAATGAAGTCTTTATGGCCAGGAGCATCCAATAGTGTAATAATTTTTGTTTTTGTCTCAAATTTAGTGATACCTACATCCATTGTCACTCCCCTTTCTCTCTCTTCCCCTGTTTCATCTAATACCCATGCATAAGCAAATGTGTGTGTATGTTATTCAATCATGAAGCAGTGAGTTGTACATCACATATAAAACCACAATTCTCACTTGATTTGCCGTTCAGTTGGTAGGATAGATGATCTTCCAGGAGTTTGATGGGAGCAGATGGGAGCAGATGAATTTGTAGGATACTGGGTGAAAGTGAATTTTGTGTGTGTATGTGGAGGGGGATACTTCTTTGGTGTTAGGAGATGCTGAACATGTGAACAGAAACATCCCAGCATACTGAATGTTTGTGCATTCAGGGATGTTATTGTGACATCCTAGTCCAGAGACTGGCAAGAATGGGGTTGGGGAGGATGGAATGGGGACAGTAAGGGTAGATCAGAACATCTTTGTGCTGATGGTTATAGGGAAGTATAGTGTAAGGTGAGGACTGGGCTGTTTTCAGGGAACAAGGTCCTAGGTTTTATACTAGTGTTACAGTACTTTATCTGTTGTATAAGATTGCTTAGATAGACTTCAGGGTGGATTATGTCCCCCAGTTCCCCTGCAGATAACTGAAGCTTGGTCTAGTTTAATTGGGAATGAAATAAACAGTGAAGTCCAGTAAAACTGAAATATTATTTTTGTTGAATAAAGCAGGATCAAAGATCAATTGAATTTTTAACACTTGATTTAAGACAATTTCCCATTACTTGGACAAAATTTTACTTCCAATGCCTTATTCCATTAAATCTTAAAATGTACATATTGAAGTGATTTACAGCACATATTTGAAAAGACTAATCCTGTGACTTTAAGTCTCATAAAATTTAATAATCACTTTTAATAATCTGAATCTTGGTTAAACTCATATCTGCAAGTTCAAACTAAATATGTTGATAGATGTTGTAGTTATAAATAATGCAAGAAATACTTGCCTTTTAAACCATAGAAAGTGATTAAAAACTCATCATTCTAATTCAATAATTGTTCTAAAGCATATATGTCAAACAGGCGACCGGATACAGCCTGCAGATTACCTGTATCTGGCCCGTGGGCCAGACATGGTCGCAAATGAGGCGCTCCCTGGAAATGGGGGCAACAGCTTGGGTAAGGGGTCTTCAGCCATGAGGGGGTCCATCGGCGGCCACTGGGAGATCGAAGGGGGCTGTGGTATGGATCCACAGTGGGGTCTGGAGAAGTCCATGGAGGATGCGAGGTCCTTGGGAATTGCGAGGGCACATGGGAGGTTGGCAGGGGTGTTTGGGATGGCACGGTGGGGGGGAAGGGAAGGCGGGCCACAGTGGCTGCAGCGGCAGTGACACTGGCCCGCAATGAAATTGGATCTGACATCCCTGTTCTAAAGTAAAAATCCCAACATCTTTCCAGTTCTTCGATGTGGATGTTTTTCCCTTCTCTGTTTTAATATATGAATTATCTCATGTCAATTTATCATGACAGAAAGTATAAAATTTGAAGTTTCCAGAAATAGCATGTCACAGTGTTCATATCAACATACTTGGAACAGAGGCTATGTCTAATTTATTATATTTTGAATCCACAACAGTTCAATTGAGAATACTATGTGTAAATATAAGTTTCAGGAAGGAGATTATAAATTGAGTGAAATCATCCAAACTATGATGAGAGTTAGAAGATACGTATAATGGTATTATATGACAAGACCTGAAAGATAAGGTTAAGGAGAAATCATCTATATGGTTGCTAAGAGCTGACAACAACTTGTTGGTATATAATTAAGAAAAATATTGAAGAAACCTGATAAAACACTATACCACCAATGTGTACCACAAATGACTTTTTGAGTAATTTCTATTATTATTATAGCCATGAATGAACCCCATTGTCGGAAAGAAAGCTTAGAGGCAGGATGGTTGATCTACTAGCAGAAGTATCAGCCTAGGTTATTTTTCAACTGATATTGGTGCTGCATTTACACATTCAGAGCTGAAATAGTGCCACAGAGATGACTAACCAGTCAGCACATAAAGATGTCCCATTTCTTTATTGGACTAATGAAGCTCTTTTAAAGTCCAGTTTTGCAATTGGAGATGATTCATAAGATCAACAACTAGAACCACTGCAACTACACACTTTATACTTTCTTGATTAAAGAAAGTGCATACTTCAGACAATTAGTGCCCACTCTTCATTAAGATTCCATATGTCTCTAATTATACAAGTGTCATTAAACACAGAGCTGGTGTAGTTGCATACACAAACCCATGTAATGCAAATCAGCAAATTGTAACTTCTGCTGAGAAGAATAAGCATCTGTCAGGAAGCAATATTTGTCATTGTGCATTATATGAAACCTAGAGCACATCTTTATGACTATGTATCCTCTAAAAATTGTGCAAGATATTAAAATAGCAGTGTTGAGATAAAGCTAGTGACTGTGCAGGTTAGTTAACTTTAACATCTGTGGCCAATAAAGTACAAGCAGGACTTGCTTATCAATACAAACATTCCCTTACTTTTCTCCTAGTTCATAGATACATATTAGCAATACAGATTTATGCAGAGCCAGCTTGCCCACCAAGGTTAGTGATAGAATTTATTTGTTTCTTTATTGAATGTTGTATCACACTTTTTTGTTCCTAGAAAATAAAGTTTTTTCTAGTTAATTATCTAAAAGAAAACAAACAATTAAATGTAAATGCTTAATATTAGTACATTGGAACCATATGTAGCTCCTTAACAGCAGGTTGCTACTCTTGTTGTGTAAGATAATCTGATGAAGACTGACAAATACAGAGATCCATTCAAAGAACACACAGATATATGTAGAGAGATTTGGAAGTGTTTGAGAAAGTAAAGAAAGAATCATGATTTCTCAACATATATAAACTAAGAAGCTTATTTCTGTAAGAGGATGGTAGAGAAGGACAATGTAACTTGTCAAAATCTTTCCAGGAACAGGCTGGTTTGGTTTGTTTAGCTGGACAGTTTAGTAATAACAGGAGTTGCAGAAGGCAGTCATTTCAGAACAAGCTTAAGTATATTGACTTAGTTATGTGCATGTAACAAAAAGTCTTCTCTCACATTTCCAGTTTCAGTTTCTCGGCACATTGAAGTCTATAACTGTAATGTGAGAAAATACCCCTTTTCTCAGCATGATGGAATTATGTCTTCTCTCACAGAACAGTTTTCATATGAATCTCACCATCAAGCATCTCACTGGGTGGATCTGAGATAAGCTTGGCAAGCATGAATATTTGGATGTGCAACTCTTTCTGTTTTTTCGTGGCGTAAAAATTTGCTAAAAACACAAAAAGGCTGTAGCATTAAGATGGGACAATGGGGTCCTGAAGAATTCCTAGGACAAACAAATAATAAAATGCTATCTAAATAACTAACTGTTTAGCAAACAGATGAAGCTAGCCATGTTTGCAAATGGTCTTTTCTCTTACACACATCGGCTGATCAAGATAGTAACCTCCTGTCTGAAAGAATACTTCATTGCCTTCTGCTGCAGGTATACAAACGCAACTATGTCGCAACTTTTCAGAAGCTTAAGCCTGGACTTAAAGGAACATAACCATATATGGGAATGGATCTGCTCTAAGGTGATCAAAGAATCTGATCAGTATAAGAATGCTTGTCGTTTCACTCTTCAGGGTTCAGACTCTTGTGCTCATTGAGCTACCTGAACCTGCGTAAATAAATCTTCCCTTCCTTGAAGTGCTGGCTCCGGTCTCTTTAATTTCTACAACAGCATAGTACAATGTATTTAGGAGTTTGTCTCTTTGAAACAACAGGTTTCTTATTCCTGCCTCTGGGAATCTAGTTCAATTCTTTACATTCTTTATTACTCTAGGAAAACTTGAAAAACTTTTGAGAATAACAGAAAAGACAAAATGAATTTGAATTTTGGAAGGAAGATATATCTGTTCCAACAAAGAAATCTTAGCCATGGCATAAATGGCATAGAGTGGTGGCTAACTTGGAGGCCACAATCACAGGCCTCCACAGCAATGAAATTTTGATCCTGCACTTTTTACCAAACCTGATCATGTAGGATTGGGATACATATCTGAAAGGAAAACTTCAGGCTACACAATGATAACTAGTCACTTTTAGTGTCATGTTTAATGATTATTCAGTTATGCATAATGACCTGAGCACAAGTCAAACAAGAACCCTTGCTGAAAGGGGGAACAGAATAAGGGGGGCGCAAAGGAAGAAACGGTGTATCTCATTCATACTCTTACCACTTCTACCTCTACAGCTATTCTCTAAAAAGCTGTAAGGTGGTGACTGTTCAATAGTTGTTGGGCATTTCCTTCCTCTTCCTCTTCTTTTTTTTCCTCCTTTGAAGGAATGGAGGGGAAAGAAAATAAGTCTACTATGTCTGACTTGCAAAATTCCCAAAACCCACTGAATGGAAACAAAGACTTACAGCAAATCCTATGCTTTGCCTGATATTTTGATGGAGCAAGAACCTGAGCAAGAAGGATTGGGAGGGGAAAGAGAAACCCAGAAAAAATTGAGTGCCATTTGTTCCCTCCCCCCCCACCTGCCTTAGTTGTCACATCACAATGTGGCTATATTTAGCATTGAACTCTCTCATTGTTGGATAAGAGGGTCAATCTGAAAGTTTTGAATAACAGAAGAATAGACTTGGAAAGGACCTTGGAGGTCTTTCCACCTTCAAGCAGGAAACTCTATATCATTTCAGATAAGTGCTTGTCCAATCTCTTCTTAAAAACCTTCAGTGTTGAAGCAGCAACAACTTCTGGAGACAACTCATTCCACTGATTAATTGTCCTAGATGTTAGGACATTTCTCCTTATTTTCTAGATTTACTGCTCATAGTTATTTAAACCCCAAAAGCTGGATGGATGATTAGGAGAGGAGTGCTTTCTAGCTGAGCCAAGATTATTATTATTTTAACTGTTTGAGAGAATGGAATTTAAAAAGCAAAATTGGCGCCTTAAGCTTTCCAGGTGCTTTAGATGCCCATTTTATCCCTGTCTACTTTTGGAGCATAGTATCAAAGGCAGGAACAGTTATGTTCCTGGATTAAAGTGACTCCCATTGACTGAGATCAAAATACATTTAGCAACAAAACAAAAATGAGCAATTATATGAGTGCCCACAGTTGCTTGTTTTCTGAGATGAATGGCTATATAAATTGGAGATTTTTTTTAAAAAAAAGAATATGGCCATTTGGCAAGTTTTCTTTTCATTAGGTTCCTTTGTAGCTGTTGCAGATTGAAAATTATAGTCAATTCCATGAAAAGGAAATGATTGGACTTGTATCTGCTAATACCTTTAATGCATTTTCAGGGTCTTTTGGCTGTCTTCACTATTTAGCTTCGTGTATTAGATTGCAAAACAGTGCCAAATGAATAAAGTCCAGAATTGAGATTAATGTCTCCTGTAATTCCTAAGGTTGGCATGGCTTTACACCTTTGCATATTTGTTCAGTACCAGTATGGAGTTTGTAAGAGATGGATGAAGACAGAGAAATTTGGGGATTCATAAGGAATTCAGTCTTAATAAAGAGGTTTAGCCTTAGTCAAGCAGACTTCATTATTAGAAAGCAGGGTTAACTGAAAGAGCGCAAAATAGAAAGAAAAATTACATGGTTTTAATGGCAACAGGTGCAGGGTTGCAGTTCAGGTGTACACCATGCTGAGAAACAGCTCTCGGACTAGCAAACCTTCAGGAGTATACTATACAATGCCCAGTCCATTTTTGGATCATAACCCAACATTTCTCTTCCCCCTAAAACTAACAATACACTTTCTAAAGTGTATTTCTTTGCTATTTATTCCATTTTACCTGCCTGCTATTTTCCAGACCAATGTTTCAGGTCTTTTTCTATTATTCTGTTTGAGGTTTAAAGTCTCCCCCTTTATGTCAACTCATATATTAGCCACTCTTCCTGTATCCTATGAAAATCGCTTCCCATGGAAATTTTTCTCCTTCTCCTTCTCCTCTATCATGTCCAATTCTCAGAGACTGTCCGGATAAGTCCCTGCCTTTTTCTTGATAACGGTTTTTGTCAGAAGTGATTTGTCATTTCTCCTTCCAAGAGAGAAAGTAACTGACCTATCCAGCTGACTTTGTGCCTAAGGCAGGACTAGAATTCACTGGGTTCTGGTTTCTAGCCTGTTGCCTTAACTATTACTAGCTCACATGGGATCTAACTAAAAGCTATTCTCAAAATGCATGGCAAAAATCATGAAGACATGGCAAAAGATTTTAGCAATACAATACAATTTACTCATACAAAAGCTTGGAAGCTATATAAGCAAATGCAAATTCACATCCATGTAAACATTCATGTAGCATACAAAGCAGACCTCTTGACATTTCACACCCTAGCAAGACTAATTTTGAATTGCTAATAATATATAATTTTCAGCATGTTTCATTTTAAATCCATCTACCTGTCTGTATATCTATTTCTCTGTCAAAGAAAGTCACAAACACAGAATGTGATGTGATTTTAAAATCAACAAACAAAGTAAGACCACCATCACCAACATTCATGCCTAAAACTGTCAAGAAAAGAACTGAGAAAAAGATTTGTATTTACTAGAAATTGAATTTACCCCCATTTTGAGAAGTAGTCATATGTTCTCACAAAATGTTAAGTTTCTTTCTGTACCTGTTCAAAGTTGAATCTGATCTAACTATAATAACATTGCCACTTCATTTTTTATGTCACTTACTCATTGTAAATGAACAACACAATAAATTTAGAAATTTAAAAAAAATCAAGTTTTCCTGTGTTTTTTTCCTAAAAATGTGCTCTACAGATTCAGATTCAGAATTTATTGGTCATGTGTGTCATAAGGAACTTGTCTCTGGTATACATGCTCTTTACATACATACAATATACATACAATAAACAAACTGATTGCGATCATAAGATATATTCATGATCATAAAGTACATTCATTTTGTCATGTACGTATAAGCTGCAATTGACAAAATTGACAAAATTGACAAAATTGACAAAATTGACAAAATTGACAAAATTGACAAAATTGACAAAATTGACAAAATCAAAGGCTGGCTTCAACAATTTGTAACAGGAGAAAGTTTATACTTTATTTCAAGATATAATTTGGAAAGGGAGTAATTCCTTAATTTCTTGAAGATTTCAAGGGGACACTTAGTATGAATTGATTGATTGCCTATATACAGTGATTTTATTGGGCAGAAGGAACCAAAGAAACTAGAATGCTAACTTCCTTTTTCTAGGATATTAAAGTGTGTTTCTGAGTACTCTTCATTTTTTACTGATTGTATTCTTCAGCATTGGTATAGTGTTTGTGAATTCAACGCTTTAAGGTGGATATCTATCATAAATTATTATTTTTTATCTAAAGAATTTTTGCAGGAAAAAAAATGTCCAGTAGAGCAATCCTACCTTCAAAATTGGAATCCACTGACAAAGAAGTGACTTGAAGTGAAGAAGGTACAGGGTTTGCTTTTCTTTTTTCCCCTCTAGCTTCTTTAAATATTTCAATCCCAACAAATAATGGGAAACTATTATTCTGAATGAAGTCGGCCAAGGTTAACAGTTTTTTTAAAAAATTAATAGTATACTAGCTATAACAATAAGCTCTATGCAAATATTTTTACTGAATGATTGGAAGAATGAGTGAAAAGTTTGAAGTACTCTGAAACAAGGTCAGAATTGAGGCTAGGAAAAGCTTAAAATATGCAAAGAAAAAGACAATAGAAAGACTCTTGAGAAAGACCAGAAAATAACATGTAAGCCCTGTTAAGATGAATAACAGGTTCATGGACCACCTAGTTGAAAAGCAAAATGAACCAATCAGAAGCAAGAAAGTTGAACAGATATACCATAATGTCTTCATGAGAAAGTTATTATGGAGTTAGTGGTTTTACAGAGTAATAAAGGAGTAAATGCAAACTAGCCATAATGTAATCAGAGTAGAAAGTTTAAATTTATTGGTAATGTTTTGACAAGAGACAACATAAAGTACATTAAGACAGCAAAGTTGTTAAATCAAAAATTTACCCTGGAGGATCAAGTAGCCACTATGGGTGGAATATGACCTTGTTCCAGAGCTTCAGCTAGTAGAAGCCCAACAGGGGTTCTTTTCTAGCATGAGAGCATATAAAAATGATTAGTAAAACCAACAAATATTTGGGAATTGACTGACAAGTAAAGAATACCTCAAGGCAGGGAAAGAGCAGCAGTGCTCTCATTTTTATTCTTTCTCCATAATTGTATTGAATACATGAATGTGATTATTGCGAATCTAATATTAACAAAGATTAAGGTCTTTGATCTTTAACCACTGTGTGTGTGTGTGTGTGTGTGTACGTGTGTGTGTGTGTGTACGTGTGTGTGTGTGTTTACAAATACACAAAATGTATGTTAAAGACAACAAAATTAATTAGGTTAGCTAAAGAGGAGGAAAGGAAAAGAAAGGGAAAATGTTTTAAAGTATCAAAGAAATATAGTTTTGCTAGACAGTATTTGTTGCCTTTCTCTTATACCAGTGAAGCAATATTTGACAATATTATTGGTAATTACGGTTTGTTTTAAGATAGATTATATGCCATTGATTATCTCTCCTTAGGAATGTATTTATGAGTGGTTGGATTAATACCCCATAACAGTTCAAATAAAAATTATAGTACAACAGGACATGCTGAACATCCTGTATGGCATGAGAGTTAACAAAGAAGATCTAGTCTGAGAATCAGTTTGGTATAGTGGTTAAGGTGCTACCTTGGAAATCAGGAGATCATTAGTTCTAGGCTTCCCTTAGACATGAAAGCTGGCTGGATAACCCCATTCTCTCTCAGTCCAACCTACTTGGAAAATAGAAGATGGATTATTAGGCATGTTTGCTGCCTTGAGTTGAAACAGGGACAGAAAAAGATAATATGTATGTATGTATATGAATGTATGTATGTATGTATGTATGTATGTATGTAGGTAGGTAGGTAGGTAGGTAGGTAGGTAAGTAGGTCTAGGTGTGCTCAGGTCTTTTCCCATGTAAGATTGAGAATATCTTGGCGACACTTGCCATTTTCAAACTGGTGCTTTTGGCTTCTTGCCAAAAAAAGCCACAGAAAAGAACTGATCATTTTATTTGTTTGTGAAGCCTTCTAAACTTTTTCAATCACTTTGGACTATATTTTGAAAACAGATTTATTTGATTGATTGATTAAAGATTATGTTTAATAAAATGCAGCACATCCTTGGATTTCTAATCTTCTTCATCTTGATGACTGGAACAAATTTCATGCTGAAGGGCAGGGCTTTAGTTTCAACAGATCTAAAACCCTTACTATTTTCCAGACAGACAGCCATTTCCACGCTCCTTATACAACCTGAATAACCTGCCATAGCAGGTTGCCAGTAAGAAAATGCATTATTGTCTCTGAAGTCCAACTGAGGGGTTGTCAGATTGTCATTGGTAATAAATGCCCATTCACTCTCTGCCATTTTCACGACGTTATTTTTTAGGGATGGAGAAAAATAGATAGATGAATAAATGGCCTAATTACTAATACTTCAAATGTAAGTTTATCAGCAGAATACACCTGAACATGTGATTATATTACAGAATTTCTATACAAACTAGTCTTGACTGGAATTTATCAGACAGATCTATGTGCGTCTTTTAAAATCTAATTTGGTCCTTTTCTTCAAAAAATGAATTTAAATCCCCAAAATGATAATTTGAAGGATAATTCCTTTTTCAATAGCTATAAGTATGGAATCCTAAAATAGTAAATTACTGTTGTATGCATTGAAGCTGAAACAGGGCAAAAATCCAAACTTTTTTTCTGCTTTCTCATGAAGTAACAGACATGGTTCAACATTTGCCTTTCAAATGTATCTAAATGTCAGCCAAGTTTTGATTTGTCATGCAGCAAAGGTTTATTAATTGCTCCAGATTATAAATTAAGATTAAACTAATGGGCTAAATTAAGGCTGAAGTTCTACTGACAGTATAGTAATTGGAACTAATTTTTTTTCAAGGCAAAGTTTCCCTGATAGCTAACAGAAATTCAATCAAAGTGAATACACTTTTCTTTTTATAGCTTGCGGGGATTTAGTAACTGAATGAAATTAACAAAATCTAAACGTTCTGAACTATGTAATGTCCTGGTGAAGAACAGTCAGCACAAAATCAAATTCAAATGTATCTTTGTTCTTTAAAAGCAGAGATTTTCAAAGACAAATGTACAATTTTCTTGTAAACATTTTCCCCCTTAGCCTTAAGATTATGGTAATTGTTGTTATACCATCTTATCGTTAGTTCAGAGTGACAAAATATTTATTTATTTATTTATTTATTTTTCTAATTTTTATACCGCCCTTCTCCCGAAGGACTCAGGGCGGTGTACAGCCAAAATAAAACACAAATATAAATACAACACTAAA
>JANHFO010001720.1:70233-82921 GCA_032468095.1 Pareas carinatus
TAGTTCATCAAAAAATTTATTTCCCAAACATATTGTTATCATTTGAAACAGAAATAAAATTTTTGGTAAAATATTCATTTTCACTAGCAATTCTCTCATTATCACTAATAGTGATAATTGCAAAATTTTCCATATGTCCAGATCAGACCTAATCCCAATCAACAACTTATCATAGTTGTCTTCTTTTAACATTGAGCATCTAGCTGTTATGTATATTCCTAAACATTTTACATTCTTTGCCAATTGTAAATTCATGTTCTCTATTAATCTTTTCTTCTGTTTTTCTGTCATATTCTTAACAATAACTTTAGTTTTCTCTTTATTGATTTTGAATCCTGTCACCTCCCCATGTTCTTCTATTTTCTGTATCAGTTTTGATATCATAACTATTGGTTCTTCAACAATAAATAACAGGTCATCTGCAAATGCTTTCAATTATACATCTCATCTTTAACTTTCAATCCTCTAATATCCACATCATTTCTCACATTTCTATTCAAAATTTCTAATGTCAAAATGAATGGTAATGAAGATATTGAACAGCCTTGTCTCGTGCCCTTTTTATCTCAAATTTCTCCGTTAGTTCTCCATTAACTATTATCTTGGCTGATTGTCATATATAGTCTTAATCGTTTTTGTAAAATTCTGAACATTTTCGTAAAGTCATTCTAATGATATATGTGATTTTTATATCCAAAACTTGAATGTTTCAGAGAAAAGGAAACATGTTGTTGTTGTCATTGTGCATGTGTAAAGCTCTGAATTGAATCATATGAAACGTGGAAGGTTAGATATCTCTGAAGGCTCAAATTTTGCAGATTTTAAAAGTGCAATTTTGTTTTCCTCCTTATCTCATTGGTGTCTCATAAATCACTAGACTGAAATTAGTACCAAATTTTGCAGTTTATAAACATGTCTAATCATTATGATTGATGTCAAGATCTAAAGATCTCTTAAGTAATCTCTTACAGAATTATCAGTACTCTCATCAAATGACAACTCTTCCCATTTGGGGTAAAAAAATCATGTTGATATAATTTAAAGATTTCAAACCTTTCATTAGCATTTCACTTAGAGTAAAGATGGGTGAAATAAATGATTACATGCAATACAAATTATTACATAAGGTGATCAATTGCATTTGTTTAAATTTCATAGCAGTCAATATAGTTTTTATTTTGCTTCCCTTCATTGATTTTTAATATACATTTCTATCACAACATGTCCCCTTTGAACATTTTGTTCTCCAGTGTATGGTTTGTAAATAATGGGTTTTGATGTAGTGTACTTTGTTTACTCAGTCGGTTCTGGTTTATTTAACAAGCTTAACAGATTGAGTGAATCAGCTCAGATACTATTCTATTTTATTCTATTTGATCCTCTGTCAGAAAGATAGAGAGAAAGAGAAAGAGAAAGAGGAGAGAGAGAGAGAGAGAGAGATGAACTGTGTAAATAGTCTTGTTTTGTTATTAATATCTCAACATTAACCATATACCATATCTGCAACATTAACAGATTTTATATAATAATAAAATTATACTATAAAATAATAAATTAAAATGCCTATATTTAAAAAAGTAAATAATACCTTAAATATGCCAGATGGAATTTTAATAGTAGCAAGCATATATAATAATAAAACCATCAAGATTGTGCAACTTGAAAGAAAACAACACTTAATTCACAAACATTTACCTTAAAACTTATAAATAAATTCATAATAAAGCCCCAAGCATATTCAAAAGTAAGGTCTCAGTGTCTCTAGGCTCATCTATCATATTACTACATTGGTGGTTTACACTTGAAAGGAAGCCAAATTGGTCATCTGCACATCATTCCGATGCATTAAATACTGAAATGTGAAATATGAAAACAGCACATTGAATACCTCCTGGGTTTTTTCTCTTTCAGACTTGTTTTTCACTTATTAATTATTGTTCAGTGCATACCACATAATTTAATTAAATCTCTCTTTAATGCATCAATTAAAATAGCAAATTACAACGGGCAGCAATGGTTTCAGGATAGGTTAGCAACATACTAGATGTAAATACCCAGTTCCCCGAAACAACCAATGTTTTTACTTATAAATGACAAGAATGACATCATCCCAAGTCCTCATCATCCCCAGACTACTACAGTTTACACTTGTAAATGCTACCTAGATGATAGAAAGATTTCAACCTGCAGTCTAGAACTACAGAAAATATGCTTACTTTTGTACCTGTCTTGGACATCGGAAACATTACCCTGAAAAAGCTAACAAAACTTTGGTTACCAGGAATTAAGGAACTTAAAAAAAAACATTGAGTGTATATTTCAAAAGTAATGTGAGAGGAAGAGAACACTGAATTTTATTTTTAAATGTAGAGTTACCATGCATTGCTCCATTTTCCCACATTGGATAGTTGTCATCTATTAGGGACTATACCATAGTCCTCCACCGAGACATAAGATTCATGCTGTGAAACCATCTGGCTTCCTTGGAGCAGATTCAATATCTACTTGCTGTTGGCTCTGCAAAAGAAAAGAAAAAGAAAGAAAAATTGCTGTTTGTAAGCACCTTAAAGTGATACATGTCTGCCAATACTAACACACACCTGTATTTCTCATTAACCATCTTTAATGCTAAACCCTGGAATAGAATCTAGATGTTATGTCTTCCGATATTCTTTGCTTTCAAAGTTTTATGTATAAAACATATTTTCAGGAAGCATCAGATTCTCAAGAAGTGGGTGGATCTTGCATCTGTATGTTTATTCTTTTCTTGTGCCTCAACAGAAGAGAGCGTAAAGAAAATAATCAAATCTCAAAATTCACACATCACCCAGGAAGACAGAGTTTCTAACATGAGCAGAGTCCATGCACATCTAATCATCATATTCGCTAGCTTTAAGACTTCCTTAGGGGAAGGGAGAATGACTATCATTTCAGCATAGCCAACGAAAACACAAAGCCACTTGAAAATACGACTTATTCACCTTTTCCAGAAAGAGCCTTAACTGAGTCATGCATTCTTGCATCAGTCCACTTTTATTTGTGAGAATGGAAAAAGTTTGGCCTCAAAGAGGCATACCTGCATTCTTAGTCTTTTGTATACATGTAAGATAAAAACATCAGTTGTGTTTGCCATAATGGCAAAAAGAGTGAAAAATAAATTATGTGTTCCAGGAATGAACTATTGGGAATATCTAAACAGAGAAACAGGGGGGAAGTAGTGTGTGTATGTGGGGGGGGGGCAGAAGATTGCAATTTTTCTCTTTGAAACTTTCAGAAAATATCTTTATAATTTTCAAAAAAAGTGTGTGTCAGACTTTTTTGTGAGGCATTTGGTTTTTTTCTGAGTACAGAAGTGAGCAAACTGCTCCATTTTGTCTTTCAGCCTCATACTAGGGGCTTTAGCAGGCCTGTCACAAGGTGACACATTTTTTATAGACAGCAAGAAGTTTTACAAGCTAACAAAGAAAGAAAAGGGAATCTCTGATGACCATTTCTAGCTTAATAGCTTTCATCAGCAAGGCATAACCTTTATGGGATTCGAACCTGGGCTGGATTACATGTTAGGCTAATGTCTTAGCCACTGAGCCACAGGTTCTTCCTCTCTTTGTTGGTTGTACCAGGGGTCTTATCAGGCTTTTTAATGAGGCACCTGGTTTTTTTCTGAGTACAGAAGGGAGCAAACTGCTCCGTTTTGCCTTTCAACCCCAAACTGGGGGCTTTAGCAGAGCAGCCAACAAAGAGAGGAAGAAACTATGGCTCAGTGGCTAAGACATTAGCCTAACATGTAATCTAGCCCAGGTTTGAATCTCATAAAGAGTATGCTTCACCAATGAACACTAATAAGCTAGAAATGGCCATCTGAGATTTTATTTATTTATTTATTTATCTATCTATCTATTTATTTATTTATTTATTTCCTTGTAAAACTTCTTGCTGTTTATAAAAAATGTGTGTGTTCAGCATCTAAGAATATGAAGTTCTTGCTGATCTCGGAGCGTAGCTGTTTGTTTGCAGATATTTCATTATGCACACTGATGATGTTATCTAATTAGGAAATAAATTATCTATAAGCAAACAACTATGCTCGGAGATCACCACGAACACTATAGTTCAACCCTAAACTACAGATAATCTCTGTCATCGAGATAAGGCAGAAAATATATTGGGTATATATTTTTAAAATCTAATCTCTCATTTTGCCCTTGCTCTGATGATGTCACAACCTCTTCCCATTGTACCTTCCACTCAAGGCTGAAATATGAACCATGCTTCACTTCAGGCCAAAACAGATAGCCCATCTTTGCCTTCAACAAAATGGTAGTATTTCCCTGGAGTTTTCAAATTGTTTTAAAGCCTATGGACTCACTACGCTAGTGACTGTCCTTCAGATTTGAAGAATAGTTTTAGTGGCAGGCTATTTGGCTTTATTATTTATCTGATTGGCACTAGGACAAACAATTTAAGGGCAATGTTCAATGTGACCATTAATTCAGTTAGAACTGGCATGTCAAACCAGGAAATTCGAGCTTAATAGCAAAGCACAGAATCTAAAGTGAGGGAATGAAATAACATTACTGTGCCCAGTTTTCCATTCAGATCAACATTGACTACTAATGACTAACCTATTATCATTTGTGTCCTTAATATCATGGTATACTGAGGATTAAAGGGTAATAAAACATGCTGTACCTTGTAACTTTTTCAGGGTGTGTTCTGGGTAGCAGATGGGAATCATTTAGATTCAAGCTTATAAAATCAGTTGTAAGGAGGTGAGAAAAGAGTCCCCTTTTTACAACAATAGGATGCTAGAACTTGTTGCATCTCCCTAATTTTCTATTTTTTTTACTTTGTGGAAAGAAGCTGCAACTTGATCGTAAGGTACAGGCTACTTCAACTATCTCAGTTATTAGGCCAGAAACCAAGAAAAAATGGTTTCGAATGACAGTGTTTGATTCAAGCCATCGTATTTGGAGTCCAGAAGACCATTGTATGAAACATCCATGCTCCTCAACAGTTGGCTAGAAAATAAGAATCTGTGCACTATGATGGGAGAGTGAGCAGAATGGTGATATAATATATTAATTCTCCAGAAATAGCATTACATTCAAGAACGGTGTACTTTGTGTTCTTTTCTTAATAGCACTGTTTTGTTTTGTACTATAAATGAAGAAAGGACTTCCCAAAAGATATATGTGAGAACACTTAGATGTAGTGCTGAAATCATTCTGCTTATATACAGTACACACTGGACTTTGTGCTTCTCTAAATGATTTATGAAACCCCCTGTATGTACCCATATATCTGGCTGTTGAGAGGTTTCTTTAAAAATTATAGATTAATTTTTGAGCAAATATAATATTACAAGTTGAAATATGGAGAATAGACACATAGAAGAATAAGACACGAACTCAACAAATAGTTTTAGAAAAAAAGCAATGCATTCAATGATTATTGGGCATTTATTGTGATTAATTTTGTTCTGTTCTCTCATATATACAATACAACCACATGACGATCAATGCAAGTTGGACAAATGCATATAACTCAGTCCATAATCTTTTGAAATTTAGGAAGGAAAGCTTGGGAAGGACTTTTATTTGCTGTCAATATATTTTTACTTGGTGACTACTTTGTAAAGAAGAGGTCGATGGGATTTACTATAGTTGTAGTCATAAATCTATTTTAATATGTCAAAAATGTAATTACCAAAATTGACAGTCACAATTCATCTGTTATAGGGCTTGCAAGTAACTGCAATAGAAACACAAGACTACCTTGGAAGATGGGTGTGTATACATCAATTACCAGGTCACAATATAATTTTTATATTCCATCATTCATAACCAACCAGCTGCATTCTGTAACAGCTGAAGTTTCCAATTGATCCTAAAGGGCAGTCACATGTAGAGTACTTTGCAATGGGACATGAGGGCATGAGTTGCAATCATAAAAACTTCCCAGTCCAGGAAGGGGCACAACTGACACACAGCTCAAAGGTGTACAAAGACCTTCTTGATCACAGTACCATCTGCTCTCCCAGCAAGAGACATGAGTTGGAAAGATCATTGCGATACTACACTCGGTCCATCTGATGATACCTCACCCCTAACTATCAGATTGGATATTGAGAGCATGTTGTGAGTATTTTCAGAAGATGGCTACTACAGATAGTCATAAAATATTCATTGACCAGGTTTGGAAATTGCACTAATATTTTGTTGTACTTGATTTCAAACTGGGGAAGAAGCGCATTGTAATGTGTTATTAGTTCCTGAGGATTTTTAAACACATTACATTGATATTAGATAGCTCCTTTTTTTTGGTAAGAATTTTAACAAAAAACAAACACACAAAACATAAAAACTCATATTTCAATATTTCAATCTGCACCCACTAACAGAATAAACATATTATCTATCATCAATCAGTACTTATCCAATCATGTTCATAGAAGTTTAAGTCTATTCCTTCCATCTTCCATTAAACATTTAAATTCACATATTTTAAGAAAGCCATTTTTTCATTTATATAAATGTTCACCTTAGCTATATCCTGATTTACCAAGATTGTAATTCTAACC
Source organism: Pareas carinatus (assembly GCA_032468095.1). NCBI lineage: Eukaryota > Metazoa > Chordata > Lepidosauria > Squamata > Pareidae > Pareas > Pareas carinatus. The sequence continues at coordinate 76,814 of JANHFO010001720.1, forward strand.
TAGATTGTAATTCTATCAGTTTTACTCCACTTTTACAATAGTTGTATTAGATTTACTTTTAAGCAACCTAAATATTTCTCTGTTGTTACTTCCATATCGTATTTCCACTTATTTAGTCTTTCATCTACTTTCTCATTGTTCTTTTTTACCTTAAACAAACAAACCAATTTTAAACTTCTATGTTTTACATAAAGTCATATTTTTACAACATTCTCAATTTCTCAATTTTCTGTTCATTTAGTCTAAACCTATTTCAAACATAAAACATCTTAAGCATTAACTATATCTCCTTTTATATTCAATCCTCTTGATCCCTTTTGATCATCACAACACAGTAACAAGTTTTCATGTAAGTCTTAGTGATCTTAGTGGGTCCCTTCGGGGAGAAGGGCGGTATACAAATTTAATTAATTAAATAAATAAATAAATAAATCTTCTCCTTTTATAAAACATCCTATATAAATCACTACAAAACATCCAACATCATTTTATACTATTTGCCATTTTTGACCATGTAATTATTCAGTAATATCCTAATTTGTCAATACAATTCTAGCTTTCATATTCAATTCCTCATTTACAATATTCTTATCTGTAAGTCATTCTGTGTATCACAACACAATAGCGAATTTATCCTTGGCAATTTATCATTTTTCTGCTAATCCTATTTCAAATATAAAATCCATATTGAAACATCTTAAACATTGCATATATTCTATTTTTATTAAACACCCTATATAAATCACTACACAATCAAACTTATCATTTTAATCTATAAAGCACTTTTGGTTATTTAATTAATCACTTAGATCCTAATTGCCAATAAGATTCTGCATTTCATATTCAACTCCTCATTTACGATATTCTTATATGTCCACATTTTTTCCATATCTTCCACGTCTGGGTCTCTTTTTTCCTTCCATTTTGTGTCTGTATCTCCCAATCTCCTATTCTCCTTTCTTATTTTCCTCCAAGCTCTCTCAGATCTTTCTGTTGGGATCTTGTATTTCTTTCGAACTGGTTTATACCTTCCTTCTCTTTGCTAACTTCTTCGTTCAGCTGCGCTTATCATTGTGCTCATTGCGGTGGTAAGTACTCTCCTTTTTAAGTTCTTTCGCCTTTCCTTGATCATCCTTTAAAGTTTTGAGTGATAATTCATTTTTTATTCTGAAGTATAATCACATCTCCAACAGCCTGCTTTTTTTCTTCTGTTCTTTCCAATTTGTCAGTTGGTGCCTGGGAACAGATTTCACATTTTTGCTGGAGCCACAAGAGGCCGCTAGCATTTCTTCACTGCCGCTGAACAGCTGACAGGGGGAAAAGGAAAAGCCAGCAGCCTACATATCCTGATTTGGGTCTCTCTGTGTGTTTGTGTGTGTGTGTGTGTTGGAGAAATAAATAAATATCTGTCCTTATATCTGTGTGGGAAGGGGTGGGAAAATGAGGGAAAGACAGGGTGGGGATTGGTTGGGAGGGACTGGAGCCCCAAGAGCGGGGGTGATTATCAGGCCGTTTCCCCCCCACCCCAGAAAGTGCCATTTCTGTCCCCTGTCTGAAATGAGGGAAAGAGGGGGGCTATTGGCAAACTCCCCCTCCACTTTCCAAGCAGAAAGTCCTTGGGCAGGGGAAGAAGTCTTGAGTAATCTGGAGATTGACTGCTCCTACAGCTAGAGGTCCAAATTAAACAGTTTAATAGACTAGCAAACACTTAGAGATCAAGCAACTTTGCATGTGGGGAATTGTTAGAAAGAAATTCAAGCTTTATAGGGGAACTAAAATATGAGATTAAGGCCCATGCAATATGAACACAAAAGGGTTGATAGAAGCTTAGAAAAGAAAAATTGAAGAAATGCATCGACAAAAGAGATCAGATTAGCAAAAAGAAGCTACTCTAAAAATCTGAGTAATCAGTTCTCAAAGAATAAAAATATTACTGATTACAGCAAACCTCCATCACATGCTGAAGGAACCCAAAAATTAGCAGATGACCTAAACCCTAAGGCACCCACACATTTCAAACAATGAAAAATAGAAAGCTTGCAGATACATTCCCACGTTCCACCCTTTCCTTGTGGGACAGAGGCAGGTTGCATTTCCCACCCACCCCCAAAGACGCTAAGCTCCTGGTAGATTATCTGTTGGGGCTACAAAATTGCTCCCAATTCTTTAAATCTGTAAAGGTCTCTTGCTTTATCTACTCTTTCCACTTTTATCTCTCTTTTTTCCTCTATCACTTCCCATCTCTCTCTCTCTCTCTTTCCTCTTTTAATTTTTTTCTCTTTCTGATACGTTTTACCCATGGGGTGGGGTCACTCTATATAATGCAGGTATCTCTATGCAGTAAAAACCCAAAATCATATACATTTTCCTGTAGCACTTTGAGTCAGTGTTGATGACCAGGAGAGGTCCCTCCCCTTCAACGAGTGATCAAACACAGATGGTGACGGCAGGTTCCTCCATGCAGTAAAAATCCTCAAAATCAGATAAAAATCAATTTGGGCCATGAACTGAGGAAAATGTTTCATTTACTGACAGAAAATATTTCCAACAAGTCAGTAATGTTTGTTCTCCCTATTTTCCTATCATTGTTTTCCAGCAAATGAGACCCTGTTAATTTTGAGAAGGAGGGCTAGTCTATTACATTATTTAATGCAAATCTCCAACTGTAAGAGCAGCCGGTTTCTAGATTACTCAAGGCTTCTTCTCCTGTTCAAGGACTTTCTGCTTGGAAAATTGCGGTGGTGGGGTTGACCAAGACCCCACCCTTTTTTCCCCTTGTTTCACACAAAGGACAAAAATGGCACTTTTGGGAGTGGGGGGAGGAATGGCCTGATAATCACCCCCTCTCCCGCGTCTGCAGTCCCTCCAAGACAAAAACCACCCTCCCTTTCCATCATTTCTCCGCCCCATCCTACACAGATATAAGGACAGATACTGTATTTATTTATTGCTCCAACATACACATACACACACAGAAAGAGACACCCAAATCAGAATGTCTAGGTTGCTGGCTTTTCCTTTTCTCCCTGTCAGCTGTTCAGCGGCAGTGAAGAGGCGCTAGTGGCCTCGTGTGGCTCCAGCAAAAATGTGAAATCTGTTCCCAGGCACCCAAATGGCTCTGTGGAGAAATACCGCCCCCGAAATGGGCCGTCCCTGAACAGCGATGGTCAGCTGGCCATGGTTAGACGGTCAGTGGCAAGATGCTGGCCCCCTGGTGGTGGCACCGAGTTGGCCGTTGCTACTTGTCCTAGACTCCAATGTACTATAGTAAATACTATATTTGTACCTACTGAAGTGGCAGAAGCTAGGTTTCCATAATGATATGGTGTCATTCTGAATTGAGAACTTATTTTAATTTCCATTCTTTCTTCAGTTAAGCCACACCTTTTAGGACTTCAAAACTGCTTTTAGTCAGTAATACATAGAATTCATTTATTCCCAAATACTGTCTCAACTTTTATTTAGCTTGGTGAATCATTACATTGAAATGGTGAAGTGTCTCCTACCGAAAATATATAACTATTGATTTTGTATGTCTCTGTGTTTTCTTATCTAAGCATTTTCTACCAGCACCAGAATATGTTACATGTCCAATGTTTCGCTTTATTTATATATTTCTTTTTGCATGTGACACTTGTGTTATTTGGGATAATTATTTTTTATTCCATTATTTCAGAGAACTGAAGATACATCCACCCTATGCATTAATAGAGAATATGATATTTTATAGCAATGATGCTTGGAGCAGTTAGTGGCAGCTATTATCTTTAATGTCTAAACAGATTTATTCACTGGCTAGTGAAGAGTTACAGTCATTAAGCTTGTTGTCTTTGAAATCAAGAGCTAATCTTGTTAGTGATTATATCTCCAGAATGAATTGCACTAACATAAATACTCAATAGGATGGACAGGTTTCCAGATTACACTGACTTTGAAGAATGGAAGTACAATTCCTTGTTAACATTCTTTGGAAACGAAACCAAATTTATTGCCTTTGCTATAGCAATAAAAATCAATGGAAGTGGGTCAGTTTGAAAGGAAAAAAATGAGGATAGAAGTACAGGCTTCCCAAAATAAACTTTAAAAAAAAGGCAAGACACAATTAAACATTTTTAAATTCAAACTGGCATAAATACTACCGAGGTTGTATTGAACAGAGATCGCATTGATTTTCTTTCTTAACTTCTAAATTTATTTAGTCTCATCAAACATTGTCTGGATTATTCTCATAGGGTTAGAACATTGAATTATCATGCAAAATAGATGGATTCATCGCCTTCATGTGATGATTGTAAAAGTCTACTTCCCCTCAATCCATTTCAAATTATTTACTGTTTTTAAAAAGCACTCTCTCTCTCTTTCCCTCTCTCTCTTCACACTATATGAATTTATAAATGTCTTTATCTAAAATATGTATCTAAAACATTTATATCACTTTTTAAAATCAAAAAGAGTATGCTACATTTTGGACAACTTGTAAAAATGGCGGATCATAATATTCAAGATCATAGATTCAAATCAACACAGATCTTGGCTGTTAACTATTTCTTCAGCTGTTATCCTCAGGCATTGTCTGCAGAGAAGTATTAAGAGAATTCTCCAGAGGGCTATGTATAGAAGATTTGGGACAGAATTTAAGGAAATCTTGCATACATTTTAGTCATCTTTTGCCTCTGGCAAACAAAAATGGAATCCTTCCTTTCAACAACAGGCCGTCTTTAACAAAATGTGACTTTCTTAGAAATTCCCCCTGTTGGAAGGGTTGGAAAGTACATTTCACTCAACAATAACAATTTCCCAAAGGAACAAAGCCAATTCACCTCTTCCTATAATCTTTTGAATGGCCAGTATTAGCACAATGGAATAAATAGATAAAAGTCAAGGGGCTTCAGCCAAGAAATGTTTTTCATCAAAAGAGATCAGCTGCTATTCTCCCTGACTAAAAGATGATTGATTCTAGTTTAATTAGTTGTTGCTGTTAGAAAGGATTAAAAAAAACCAGGGGCAGACAGAGCAAACACAGAGATATCGGATATGGTGTATGGAAAGGATAAGGAAAGGCTGTTGTGTGCTGCACTGGCCAAAAAAGTGATTGTATTTTAAATTAAAACCAAATTCACAGGAGGAGAAGGAACAGGAGGAAAGAAATGAGAGCCAAGTTTGATATGATGGTTAAAGGGCTGAACAATTAACTGGAAGACCACCAATTCTAGTTGTCCCTTAGGCATGGAAAAACTGGCTGAGTGATGTGGAAAAATAGGAGAAGGAAAATTATATACATCACCTTGAAGTGTAAAAAAATTAAAATAGGATATAAATCAAAGCAATCTACCATAATTAAAATGTGCATATCCTGTATTGATATTTTGGAGTTGGGCAACTAGCACATTCAAATAAAGAAATAGGTATGGAGGGTTTGGCTTGGTTAATGGCTTTCCTCCAAGTATGAACGAAAGATTGTCCACCCATTGAGGTATCGTGGTTTACTTTATCTTCAAAAGAACCACCCTGATATTTTCTTCCCACCAACATCTAGAAAACAGCAATTAAACTGTTTAGAAGACATTTGCACATTTTGTAGTCTCCTTTTAGAAGTTCAGTACTGAGACATTTTAATCTGCTTTTATTGGTTATTGCTTCCAAAATGTGTTTTTTAAACAGTTAAAACTTTGTTTAACAGTAACGCAGCATATGTGTATGTGTATGTGTCAAAGCAGCAGGGAAATCAGGAGATTCAGAGAGATCAAATGAGTATAAAGATTTATAATAAACTTAAGCTCTCTACAAGAAAATGACCAACTAATGATTAAGGGAAATGAGCGAGAGATAAGAAGTGGGCCAGACTAATATCATTTGTGGGGGTGCAGGGACTTGTGACTTATAATGTGTTTAAGTTCTCCCTTAGGCTCAATTTCATCGTCTCCTACAATAAGTATACATATATGCTATATGTAGGTCTAGGTGTGTTCGGGTCTTCTCCCATATAAGATTGAGAATATCTTGGCGACGTTTCGGCAAGGTCTCACTCGCCATCTTCAGGCTGGTGCTTTTTTTAGAAGCCAAAAGCACCAGCCTGAAGATGGCAAGTGAGACCTTGCTGAAATGTCG
>JANHFO010001721.1:0-12366 GCA_032468095.1 Pareas carinatus
CTCCTCCTCCTCCTCCTCCAAAATATTTAGTAAAACAATTCCTAAACAGTAGACAAAATAAAAACCAGACAACATGCATTTGCCTCCACAGATGAATTTTACCAGCCTAGAAAAACTTTGTACAAATAGTCTTCAACTTATGACCAAAATTGACCCCAGAATTTCTGCTGCTAAGTGATATATTTGTTAAGTGGATTTTGCCTCAATTTATGACCTTCCTTGCCATAGTTGTTAAGTGAATCACCGCAGTTGTTAAGTTAGTAACATGGTTGTTAAGTAAATTCGGCTTCCCCTTTGACTTCGCTTGTCAGAAGTTTGCAAAAGGTGATCACATGACCCAGCAGGACACTGCAACCATTATAAATATGAGTCATTTTCCAAAGGTCTAATTTTGGATGATGTGCGGATGAGAATGCTACAACCATCATGTGTGACAAATCATCATGAGTCGTTGTTTTCAGTACTGTTGTAACTTTGAATGGTCACTAAGCAAGCTGTGTAATCTGAGGATTATTTGTATTTTTCCTTTTATTTTTATTTTAGTAGTTGTCTTGTGATTTTTTTTTTGTTTCCAGAATGATGTCAGTCCGTTAAATGCTCATTTTGAATCAGAAGTGGAAGGAAACTTTTTGCCTTCTAAATTCATAAGGATTGCCTGGAGGCAAAACAAGGGTCAGGAAGTAAACTTTATAACCAGAACGAAATTGTCTCCCATTGCAGCATTATGGCCCCTTACACTATATGAACTAAATCAAATCACTTTCAACCATAACGCAATAATTACAATACAGAAACATTGTCTCATGGGAGGTATAGTACAATAGGTCAACAATAACTATTTTTATCCCAACTAAGGTTGTACACATTGCAACAACTGGAAAGGGAATTCTATTTAAAGACATAAATGGGAAAGTGGTTGTAACCAAAAACCTATGAGCTTTTTTGCCAAAATCTGAAATGAATCATTTGATTGACCTGATTGCTCTGCTAGCACAAGAGACAACTCAAGCTACTGTGCAAGTCAAAGGAAGTTCTAAAATTGTTGACTTGTACCTGAAGAAATATTAACACAAGGAAGATAATGAGAGGAAGTTTTTTTCAACCCATTTCCCTCCCTAAAATTTCTCTGAAGCAGACCTGAACAATGAGAGTTGGATCTGTTGGAAATTGTCCCTCATTGACCTTAAATCGCCACATGTATTAATTAAAAAAACCCAGAGAACATGTATCTTGTTTTCTTTTCTGGAAATTTCTTCAAATTAGATTATTTGATGCCCAGCAATGCATTCTCAGATTTCTAAAATCCAAAAGGAGAGTTATACAATCTCTCAGAAAGAACACCAAATTCTGTGGGAAATACTGAATATTTTGTAGCCAGAAGCAAGACCAACTATAGAGAGACATATCAACCTGTAAGCTGAGATGAATATTTTCATGGGACTTGCCTCTCCAGCATAGGTGCATCAAAGTAGAGTCAGGAGAAAGTTTAGATCCTCATTATGTGGCCCCTTAATAAAATAAATAAATAAAAATATGTATCAGATTCAGAGCTGGTACATAGAATATTCCTCCATTTGTAACTGAAGATATGAAAATAATAAGACAGTGCAGGAGTGGCAGTGAAAAAGTAATTCTGTCATCTTGGAAATATTGATAGGATTATTATCGGCACCTTCATATTTTGCCCAGTTTGTTTTATGTGGAGAACTGGCCAAATTAATACAATAAACCCAAAAATAAAAAGCAAAATGCAGAAAGATAAGCTGTAAAAGATAAAGATAAGAGGCAGAGTAATAATCATCTCTGAATTATCAATTTGAGTTGAGAAATGCATACTCAGACCAGCTGGTCTATCTCAGTGTAATATGTGACATTATCCACAATTGTTTTTAAATTAAATTGAATGTTATTACAGATTGAATTAAGACCCAAATGCTCATCCAAATGCTCAGGCAGGGCCATGAAAGCACTAAACCACAATGTTTCCAATTAATAAGAGGGCTGACATCTCAATTTATTATGTTTCTAGACAATATGCTGTGACTTTCACAGAGCTCAGAAACTTCCAATGGACTAAGAGTTTTTCCACAAAGAGGGGGGAGCCTCAGGAATTTTCCCCCCAAACTAAATTAGGGATCTAGTGATTGCCTCTTTTCCTCACTTCTTATTTTAGCCTTCATAGGATGGGATAAAACTGCAGCAGCATCTTACATGGGAGAAAGATCCAGAGGCAGGGGAAGGCAGTTTTGGATTTTATCCTGAAAAACTCATGACAGATGTTAAATTCACATTAACAGGACAAATGAAAAGAACTGTAGGAGTTTTGACATGAGATGGTAAAGCTCATGCATGGTTTTGACAAAACCTGAATTTTCACCTACCAAACTTCTTCCTCACTGATCATTACAACTTATTGTTTTTTTTCTATCTTTGCCAGTCATACCATGTTTCAAATTAGTCAAACTTTTTCCCCAGTTTTGTCTTAATGTTTAATGATCCACAACAAAAATTTGGCTACTGGTAGACTGGCAGCTCCTTCAAAAGAAACCCGAGCTCCTAGAAAGCATTGATGTTCAACCGGCAAATGAAACACAGCCTAGAATAATCAATAACTAAAAATATCCCTTTAGTTCTCATCTCCCGTTGACTTAAATGGGTATGTCCGTGAAGCTGCTTTGAAAAAGTAGACATGAGAACGAAGTAGTTTATTTGTCATTTGTGTCTGGATGTTTATTTACTGCATAGTCTAATTTATGACCGCAGACCTCTGAAATGGTTTCCTATCTTAGTATCCCTCCTTTAAAGAACTGTACACTGCACAAGTCAAAAAAAGAGCTGTGAAAATAATTATTGACCCCTCATACCTTGGACATAATCTGTTTCAACTTCTTCCCTCTGGACACCGCTATAGGGCATTGCAAACCAAAACAGCAAGACACAAGGACAGTTTCTTCTCCCATGCCATCAATCTGCTAAACAACTAACTTTCGCAACACTGTTAAATTATCTAATAGGAATATATCATTACCTTTCCCATCTTTCCTCTTATTACCTATTACCTATTCTCTTATTTGTATAACAATCAACTTGTTGCTTACATCTTAAAATATATAATAGTTGTGTCATTTGGTATCCTAGTCTGACTTGTAGATTGATTATTAGTATTCTATGACTGTTCAAATATGGACTGTCCCAAACCTATAAAAATTGCATAGTATGGCATGATGAATGTGTTTGTGACATGTTTTGTCACAAATGTTTTGATATGTGTTGCGACATGATGATTGTACTTTATAACATGATGACACGATGAACGTACTTTATGACTGTGAATGTAATTATGATTAGGATTGTGCCTTGTTGATTACACCTAATACGTACATGAGATGATGAATGTACTTTATGATTATGAAGGTATCTTAAGACTGTAATCACAATTTGTCAATTATAGCCTGTATGTAAGAATAGAGCATGTACACCGGAGACAAATTCCTTGTGTGTCCAGACACAGTTGGCAAATAAATTCTATTCTACTCTATTACCTAGGATTCATCAAAGTTAGGTTTTCAGATCAGTCAAGGTACCATATATACGCTGCCATGTAGCTGGTCAAGCAAAAGAGATTCTTGATGCATACATTAGGATTATTGTGGTTAAAAGCTGCAACACATAAAATTTATTGATATCTAGAATTAGAGGGAAGAAACTACTGAAATGCAGATCTGGACATTTTACACATAATATGTTACGTGAACTTTCGTTTGCTATATTTTCTTTAAAAAATGTAACTGTTCTAAATTTTTTGTATGGATCCACTCCAAAGGTCTTTGATCCAAAGACCAATCGAAGGTGCAAATGCTGTACTTTAAATATCATTAAAATTGATCCATTTAACTTAAGGATGGATATTCTAAAACCTCAGGAGACCAATAGTTTACAATCCCATATTTACGGCCTCATAACACCCTTTGATCACAATCAAAGTGTGAAACTTCTGTTAAAATAGTAGTATAGGCCCCTGAAAACATTTAGCATGGTTTTTTTTAAAAAAATAAAATCACCAAAAATGGTTCCCTTCTCAATGTGGGATGGAGAAGTTAATCTTATATGCCTGTGATTATATTTTCCCATTAAGATTTTTTTATGAGACACCTGATTTTTTTTCTGAATACAGAAGGGAATAAACTACTTCCTTTGTCTTTCAGCCCCAGCCTAGGGACTTTAGCAGGCCTGTCACTAGGCAATACACTTTTTTATTACAGCAAGAAGTTTTATAAGCTGGCAAAGAAAGAAAGAATTTTCCCATTATTCTTTTTTTATTTATTTAATAAATGTGTTGGCCTTCTCTTGCCTTCCCAAAAATCTTAGGTGAGATCCTAGGTGTAAGGCATAAAGAATCAGGACTATTTGTGTAGGTTGTAGCATTAATGATTTTTTTAAAATCCTACACACCAGAATCTGATCGAGTAATGGTCAAAACTAAATTGGTGCTGGATAAGAGTCAATGGAATTCAGTGGGGACTGGGCTTGGTCTCCTGCAGCAATGCAATGACTCTAAACTGATAACATGTTTTACTTTGCCCACCAGCTCTGTCTACTCTTCTTCTGTACTAGGATATCAAAACGTTGCCTTCCTGTGATTTAACACAATCATCAGATGGACATTGCTTCCAGAGTCTTAAAGAATTTTCATCTCTTTCCTGAATGGAATCATTTCTATTTTATTGAGAAAGAGTGAGGGATACTCTTAGAACCTAAACAGCAATTCCATGGAGTTTTTATCACTTTATGAAGGCTTTGCTGATAACTTTAGAGACATTGATGTCACAGATTCTCTCTCTTATTGACATCATTCCACAGGAATTTGATTTCAAATTGTGGTAAAGTCAAAAGTTATAGACTTGATATTTTCAAAATGAGTTTCCAACTGGTCTAAAACATGCTGCTTATGTTGGTTGAAAGTATGACCGCTGGGATTTTTATCTTGGACCTATCCAATGGATGGTAATTTTCTTTGGATCTTAAAGATATATGGAAGAAGTTGAAAAATGAATTATTACAATAAAAAATAGATCAGGATATGGTTGCAATGTTCCCTCATTAAGACAAACATGATAAAAGTCAAGATACCTAATGCTGACATGATTTATATAGAATTCTTAGAAAAACAGCTAAGCGTAAGAGAAAAATAGCAAAACACAGAACACGATATTAACAGTTGATAGTTGAGTTTCAAAGTGAGTGGAGAAAATTACATTCATAAATCTTGAAAATTGTCACTCCAATGTTTCAAAGCCTAGCTACCTCATTCTTGTTTTTCAAAGGAGAAGTCACTTAGCTAATGAACTATCATTGACTTTATTTGCCTTTATAGTTAAAACTGCTTTATAGATTCCCTTCCTGCTCGCTCACCCTCAAGGTAAGTGGTAAATGTTATTGATTAAAGGAAATGGCTAACAGATTGTTATGCCTCTCCCTGATGAAAGCATTGTCAGGAATCATAACAGAAGACGTCTTTCATGCCGCAATATGGGAAGCAAGAAAGTAAAATAAAATGTAACTTTGCTATATAGAACAGGCCAGAGATAACGAGGGCAATTCAGAAAAAAATTCTCTGTTTGTTTATCAATGACAGACACTCACAGATACAAAACATTTTAAAAAAACACATTAGAAAACTACATATTGCATTACTTTTCAACATAATCACCGTTCAAATTAAGGTACTTGTCATAACTTCTCACAGGGTTTGAAATTTCTTCTGCAAAGTAATCTCCCTCCTGGGAATAAAGCCACCCTGGAACAGCATCATGAAGCACATTGATATTATCAAAACAGTGCAATGCAAGAGTCAGAGCATGCTGACTTCTGGTGTGATGTTGGTTCACGATAATGCTCACTCAAACACCACTAGATGCACCCAAGAACTTTTGGAGCAGTTCCAGCATTGGGATGCTTTTGATCATCCCACTCCATAGCCCAGATTTGGTGCCGAGTGACTCTCACCTCTTCTGACTTCATTCCCAGGAGGGAGATTTCTTTGCAGAAGGAATTTCAAACCTTATAAGACATTATGGCAAGGGCCTCAATCTGACTGTTGATAATGTCGAAGAGTAAGGCAATGTTGTAGTTTTCTAATGTGTATAATAAAAGTTCTGTATCTGTGAGTGTCTGTCATTGATAACCAAATGGAGGTTTTTTTTCTGAATTGCCCTCATAGATCAACCAAGTGATCCAGAGCTCTGCTTTTAAAAGTGACCTATGAGACGCCAAATGTTAATCTCAAACATCTGATTCTAAGAGACATATTGCTGAAGAGCTTGGTGGGTTTCATTAAACCTTCACACCTATCACATTTATGCTCCCTGATACATCCAAATCTCATGCAACAGAGACCATGCAAATTCACTGTGCGTTGCATAGTGGCATTCTGTGGCCATGACAGGAAGTGAAAGCAAGATGTTCCAATTGTGCATACCAATTAAAAAAATAAAGACAGTTTTGAGTTTGTCTTTTAATGATTGTCTCTACATACTTCTCTTGACTGAGTAATGGAACTAGTCTACCATTGTTTTCCTCCTGGGTGTCCCCCACTCGCAAACTTCCTGGCTGTACAGTAGACTCCCATAACACAGCCAGGAAAAGGAGGGACCAGTTCTTGCATTAAAATCAAAGAAATAAACAATCAAAACCAGTTTGGTCTGGTAATTATGGCACCAGGCTACAAACTGGGCGACTGTGTTCTAGTTCTGCCTTAGCCATGATAGTCAGTTCAGCGATCTTGGACCAATCCTTCATTCTGAGCCCAATTCATCTCACAAGTTTGTTCATGTGGGAAAATAGGAGGAAAGAAGGAATATTAGATATGTTCACTGCCTTGAGTTGCATATAACAGAATAATAAAGACAGGATATAGTAAGTAAGGAGGATAAAAGCCAGAGGAGGGAAATGAAAGAGAGAAAGGTATAAGATAAGCGATTGAAGAAAAATAAATAAGGAATTAGGGTATACAGAAATTGTGGGTTCAACATGGAATTTAAATGGAGAAGAGAGAAGTGTATTATAAATGATATATGTATAAATTTGTCAAGATGGTATGTGTTGAATGTAAATTTGTTGAACTAGGTTCTTTTCTTCTCTCTTATACCTCTTCTGTGTTGTTGGCATGTTATAATGTAACTATGCTGAATTTTTATTTTAATGTTTGTTTTTGGTGTTTGTGTGTTGTTTTATGTTGAAAAACAAAAAAAAATTCTTAAAAAAAGATGGACTATAAATAAAATAAAAATAAATGACTTTTTTGTCAAGATAATGAGAAGCTCAGGCACAAATTGCTTTCCCTTGCAAAGATTTCCTATTCCAAATTAGAATTGATATATGCATAGTATCTTAATATGGACAAAAGCATTAGGCAGCAACTTCAGAATGAAAAAGCAGCAGTTATTTTTCATTATGTCTCTTCCTACTCCTACCACTCCTTAAAAGACTTGAGCAACACTTCTGCTTGAATAGCTCACTAGCATTGCATATATGATGAATACAGAATGCCCCCACTTCTAAGGAACTCAAGTAGCATGGCTATTTAAATCTATAAAGTTATTGCAGTAAACAATAATAAGATAACTGATTTCATTTCATTCCTTTCCAAGTCAGAAACTTTAGATAATCTTTTTTTTAAAAGACTGCTTTTCAGGAAAAATCCAAAGTCACTTTAGATTCCATGGATTGAAAGTGATGAAAAACAAAAGAAAAAGAAAACAAGTAAAGAAAAAAAATCCATTGGCTTCAGGCTACATTTAAACTCAATGAACAGGGAAAGTATTGAAAGTCTCTTTTCTGGGTGTTGCATGCTTGTATGTCTAATCTTCCACCCTTCTCCTCCCTAAGGGAGAATTGTTAATAGAAGAAACTTTAAAGGGGAGGGGGAACCTGCCTGCAGAGCATTTTGTAGTGCTACTAAACACAAATAGGACCGCAGAAATGGTAAAGTAGATGTATCCTTTAGAAATGTATTAGAAAAACATACTAAGGGGTTTTTTCCCCCTAGTGATCTCCTTGGTTAAAAAGGAATATATGTATTTTTAAAAAGGCACATAGAATATGTGAATCAGAATTTATTTTACCAAGTGTATCTGGACACACAAGGAATTGTAGGTATACATGGTCTATACCTATATACATACAATAAACAAACTGTGATTACAATAATAAGATACATTCATAATCATAAAGTGCAGAAAGTGCATAAGCATAAGATACATTCATAATTGTAGCGTACATTCATCTTGTCATGTAAATATAAGTTGCAATCGACAAACCGCAATCTTAATCATGAATACCATCACAATCATAGAGTGCATTCATCATGTCATAAAGTGCAATCATCATGTCACAAAACACATTTCATCATGTTACAAAACACCTTCCTCATGTCATACGGTACACTTTTGTGATAGGTTTAGAACAGTTGTAGGATACTAATAATCATTCTGCAATTCAAAATAGGGGTACTGAATGAACAACTATTTTATATTGTAAGATGCAAGCAACAAGTTAATTATCATACAATTAAAAGAGTGGATAATAGGTAATAGGAAAGATGAGAAGGTAATAATGATAATAAAACAGTGTTGTGTAAGTTATTTAGCAGGTTGATGACATGAGAGAAGAAAAGTTTTGGGGAACTTTGTTGTTATATATGTTGACTGCAGAAAGATTACTTTATGCACAAAAATGGAAGGTTACTACGCTCCTACACTGGAGGAATGGTTAATATCTTATATCTAGGTTCTAAATAAAAGCTAGCTGATTGATTGATTGGTTGATTGAACAAATCCTTTTCTGAAGTCCCTCCCTCAAAAGCTATGTCCTCAGAACAAATCACCATCTTGAAGCTGCTAAGGCAAAAACAATCCTGCACAAAAACTGAAATACTAGAAAATACATTCAAATAAAAGGAAGAGCTAACATGCTGAGTTCATTTCAGTGGCAATCTCTCTTATTGGTTTTAAGGCATGGGATGGAATAGCCTGGCCAGGCATGGAATACCACTGAGAATAGCTGTGCTGCAATGGTTTCCAGTGTGCTTTCATTTGTAATATTTGATTGAGCGCATTTAATAAAAACTGACTAGGACTTCTGAATCTTCTCAGCTGCTGAAACAAGTGAAACAGTGTCCCCTGATCTACTCAGGTATATTGGTTCAAGGAGATTTCTTATATCAACATTTGGTCAACCTGGATGATGATGGAAAGTTATCTATCTCCTGTCCGTAACTCATGGCAGTTTCAAGGTATTAATGCAACAACAACAAAACTGCTTTGTGTATATGAAAGGCCTCATAGGTTGAATAAAGTTGGGTTGTAGCAGTTTTCTGGAGGAAAATGAAGTTTTATTTTCTTTGCATATATTTGTCTTTTTGCATCAGTTATATATATTTGATACAGTCGATTGGTTTAATCAGGTTTTCTCTTCTCTTTGGTGGAAAATGAAATTCATCCAGTTTTCCTTGTCTTTTTATTTTCCTATTTTGGGTCAACTCCATTATATTGTTACTATTGCTTTGGATCAATCACTCTATATTAAAATGCAAATGATCTTATTGATTATATTCCCAGTGTTTTAATCTAGTTTAAAACCAAACAAATGAAAGTATTGGTATTCAGTGCATGGGTATTGCTTTAAAGAACAGAAACCGAAATCCATACCTGATTTGCCTCAATGGATTGCTAATATATTCTATGTCTTAACGCCTGAATTCATTATTTGTTTTGTTTTCCACCAAGGAGCCAAAAAAGAATTTGAGCAATATTGTAAAAGGTGTGGGCTGTGGTGGTAGCAGTGGTGGATTGTTCTATTTTAATGATATAAATTGCCAGGTATTTCTTCTCCTTACACTATATAGCTTCATTAATTCTTGTGTATCTATATCACTATGTTAATTAGTTTATGTCAGGCACAAAGAATCCGGACCGTACGGTAGGCTGAAGTTCAGAAGATTTATTGCCAAAACCTTACACAAGAATCTAGTCAAATAAAGTTCAAATTAAATTGGCACCAGATAAGGATAACAGAATTCAGGAGGGATTGAATTTAGACCATTTGTGGTATGTAATGAATCTAGGCTGATGCCTAACTTAAATCCATCACCCAGCTCTGTCTGCATTTCTATAGGTAAAGGTAAAAGTTTCTCCTGCACATGAGTGCTAGTTGCGTCCGACTCTAGGGATGGTGCTCCTCTTCGTTTTTAAGCCAAAGACCCAGCGCTGTCCGAAGACGTCCTTGTAGTCATGTGGCCAGCATGACTAGATGCCAAAGGCACATGAAGCAATGTTACCTTCCCGCCGAAGTGGTCCCTATTTTTCTACTTGCATTTTGACATGCTTTCAAACTGCTAGGTTGGCGGAAGCTGGGGCGAGTAACAGGCTGTCACTCCGTTAGGCGGTGCTAGGGATTCGAACTGCTGACCTTCGAACCGACATGTTCAGCGCTAGGGGTTCAAACTGCTGAACTGCCAATCTTCCGATTTAGTACAAAAATATAAAGCTTTTAAAAAGATCCTATTCCTATTTACAGAAGGCATAGGACATGCACTTTTTTCTCTAGTTCACACTCTGAAATCTCACTCAGTCCTCCTCCTCCTCCTCCTCCTCCTCCTCCTCCTCCTTCCAGTGCAATTTCTTAACATGCTTCAGGAAATGAATGCCTCCCAATCTGATATGGATGGAAAGAAACTAACACCATCCCCACTCTATTTAACATTGCAATTTCACATTGTTGGCTTATTTTATAGATTTGGGACTGAATCCAGAAGATCAAGAAGTTAAATTGCTCAGCATAAAAGGTGAATAAGCTTTGCCCGTCATTGGCTAGTGAGAAAGCATGCAATATTCCCTTTCTATGTTGAGCTGCTCCCAGTGCAATTGAAGCCAGGATATAATTATAATCAGAGCTGTGGATTCACCACATTAGTGTAATAAAATTCTCCCAGTGGAAATGTTAACTGTGTAGTAATTATGAAATGAAAGGCCTCCGCAGGAAAACAGCTGTGAAAGCAGAACACAGAAGTGGTACAGAGCAAAAGATAATGCTTAGACACAAAATTATTATGTGAGAAATTCTTGTATTTTTAACACACACATGCGCATACAAATGCACAGACATATTCTGGTGGAATGCACTTGATGTATCTTGCCTATAATGACTTATGATGCTAATTATGTTAACCCAGAAATAAAATCTCTGGAGTTCAAGAGGTAAGTAGTAAAAATGAGGGAAAACTCAACTGTTCTCCACAACCTAAACACATCCATATTGTTTTCTTGCTCTTGATGGAAGTGGTTCGTCATTGCCTTGTCATTGACTTTCTATTTGCTGTCTTCTCTGACTTAAAAACCTGAGATTTCTTGGTTTCACTTTATCTAAACAATATCTACAGCAGGTCCAATTCTGTTTAGCTCTTCAAGTCAACAAGGTTAGATTAGTGCAATTAATTGAGGAGTAAGAACATCCACCTAAAAACAACAACAACCGAAGAGTATAAACAACAATCTAACTGAAGATGTTACTTCCAACTTCCTTCTTTATAACTCTTCACATTTTTAATTCCAACAGGATTTGGGAGTAGACTAAATGTGATCATAGAATCAATAACAGAGACTACACGTCCGATGATATGAGGTATGGCTTCCTTGTTTATATTGATTTTCAGGTAAACAAAATCTAAATGGGGAAAATATTGGCATCACTCATTAAAATAAAAGCAATTTGAGGTAGTTAGACTTCAACAAGTACCTGTGCTAGGCTGAAGTTGATGATGCTGTGGCTCTGGTCGGTGAAATATCAGTTCGCTATGCTTCTTTTGCACATGTTGCCTGAAACGTGGTCAAACTTCTTGGCCAAATTTCTAATATATCTTTGCCAGGAGAAATGGCAAACTATTCTGCCAATCTGTAACAAGCAGAGAGATGGCATTACAATAGGATAATTATCATGCTAATGGCATACCCGATGCTCTGCTAAAGTTTCAACATCTCCAACATCTGAGAGCAAATCCTGATGAATTCATTGGGATTTCTAACTTGTTGTAAGAATGCTATCACTGTCAATCTTGATTAAAACATAAAGCAGAGATACAGAATTAAATTCTTTTGATCATATATTCACTTGGATCCTTAGTAGAGTATTACGGATGGAATTCATTCTTGTGCCAACATCTACAAATCATATTTTGATTATATATGTTTTCATAAGCTGCATGAAAACTGAAAAGAAAACCCAGCAAATTTTATTTTATTTATTTATTTATTTGAATTTATATACCGCCCTTTTCCCCGAAGGGACTCAGGGCGGTGAACAGCCATATAA
>JANHFO010001721.1:16241-27018 GCA_032468095.1 Pareas carinatus
TGGCTCAAGGTTGACTCAGCCTTCCATCCTTCCGAGGTCGGTAAAATGAGGACCCAGATTGTTGGGGGCAATTATGCTGACTGTGTAAATCGCTTAGAGAGTGCTGTAAAGCACTGTTAAGCAGTATATAAGTCTAAATAATAAATATATGTCTAAATAATAAATAGCAATGTTACAATATCTGAGGGGCTGCCACAAAGAAGAGGGGTTCAAGCTATTCTCCAAAGCACCTGAAGGCAAAACAAGAAGTAATGAATGGAAACTAATCAAGGAGAGAACCGACCTAGAACTAAGTAGGAACTTCCTGATAGTGAGAAATATTAATCAGCGGAATGACTTGCCTCCAGACGTTGTGGGTTCTCCAACACTGGAATTTTTAAGAAGAGATTGAACTGCCATCTGTCTGAAATGGTATAGAGTTTCCTGTCTGAACAAGGGGTTGGACTAGAAGATCTCCAAGGTCCCTTCCAACTATTGTGCTATGCTTTTACTTGCACAATATTTGCAAATAATACAAATAATTATCAGAACATTAAGGATTGATTTTTCCCCCTCACTAAAACCATTAAAAACAAATTATCTGAGAGGGAAATTAGTCATTTGAATATAAGGATAGTCAAGTAGCAACCAGAGATAGAAACAGTCTTCTTTAGGACAGCCAACCTCAGTTGATTATTAATTAACTTCCTTTTTTAAAAAAAAAGTAAATATAGAAATTGTCACCCGGAATCATTTCTTTCTGTGAGTTGAGCTTCCCTATATATACATTAAAAAAAAGTAATGCCATAACAAGGAAATTATGAAACCCTGACTATTAATTGATTAATTAATTGTTAGCTATTCATGAACAAACTATGAGGCAAGACTAAAGGAAGGAGGAAATTAAGGAGAATTAAATGCAAGCTATGTACTAGAATGCAGTTCCAGCATGAAACCAACATGAAACCATGTATGAAAGCTACTTTGGATTTTTTGAAATAGATGCAAAGTTATGGAGTCAAAGATGAAGGTCACAATGGTGTTTCACACTTTGTGTTGGCCATCTTCCCTTTTTTTAACCACACCCTTCAGACATCACTGATGCATAAAGAACAGATGGAGACAGAAATTTTCTTTCAATGTTCAGATTTTCCAAGATTTTTTGATATGGTACCCGATGTGCTGACAACCACTGGACCCACAATAGCCAGTTTATGTCATAATCTTTCAATTCTTCTTCCTCTGCAATTCTTTGTCTTTTATTCTACTATTCCCTGGTATTACCACATGAATTATCCACACTTTCTTCTTTTCAACCACAGTTAAATACGGTGTGTTATGAGCCAAGTCTTTATCAGTTTGTATTCAGAAATGCCACAATTATTATGATGATTATTAGTTATGTGATGCCATTTGCTCAGTGATAGGCTCATTGCCTTTGCATGCAGAGAAATTTCAAAAGTTACTGAGGAAATATCTTAGTTTAAGGGTCCTGGTTTACTGCTCAAAATCCAACTGCAGTATTCAACCCTACAATACATTTAAAGGCACAGAATTTTGGACTAGGCAAAGTCTGAGGTTCATATATTCATTTTCTGTTTTAAGTACAGGTTTGGAAAGAACTTCAAGGTCTTCTATCTAGTCCAACCTCTTGCTCAAGCTGAAAATCCTATACCATTGGTGGTGAATCTATGGCACATGGGCCAGAGGCGCCACTCAGAGCCCTCTCCGTGGGCACACGCGCCATTGCCCCAGCACAGATTTCTTTACTAGAAAGTCAGAGGGATATGGGGCTCCCTTTCCTTTCTCCATGTGCACTTGAGGACATTTCTGACATCACTTGCCCCTCTGCCCAGCAGCTCAATGAGAGCACTTCTTCCCTCCCCTGTCTGGGGTAAGGCGGGTGGCTCAAATGCAGCGCAGAGTCTGTGGTGAAGGTGAGAGAGGAGAGGAGCTAGGTTGGAGGTGATCATAGCTCACAGCATATCGCAAAAGCTGAAGTAGGCTGCTGGAAGGCTCATGGCGAGCTCGTGTATTGGGGGGGTCACTGATGGCCATGGGGTGTATGTGTGTGTTGCCATGTTGGCACTTTGCAATAAATAAGTGGCTTTTAGGTTGCAGTTTGGGCACTAGATCTCTAAGAGGTTCGTCATCACTGTCCTATACTATTCTAGACAAATGACTGTCAAATCTCTTCTTGAGAAGATTCAGTGATGGAGCACCCACAACTTTTGAAGGCATTCCGTTAATGGTTCTAACTGCCAGGAAATTTCTTCTTAGTACTAGATTGAATCTCTTTTTCATATGCTTTCATCTTTTATGTCAATGAAGATTCTCAACCACCCATATATTCGTTGACAGCCTTCTTCCATCTTTTACTTTTGTGTCCTGATCTCAGGTGCTTTGGAGAATAGAATCAGTCCATTCTTCTCCTTGAGTACTGGAAGGCTGTGATCATATCACCCCTAGTCCTTCTCTTCTTTTTCTGTGATTCCAGTTCAATAACAATAAATTTATATACCACTTTATAATGTTTTACGGCAGAGGTCCCCAACCTCCAGTCCATGGACCGGTACCGGTTCATGACATGACAGCAACCAGGCTGTGCAAACAAGTCAAGTCCCATGGGTGGGTTGCAGGCAGCTTGCAAAACCATGCCCCCTCCAGTTCGTGAAAAACCTTTCTGCATGGAACCGGTCCCTGGTGTCCAAAGGGTTGAGGGGTCATTGTTTTACACCACTCTCTAAGCAGTTTACAGAGTCAGCGTATTGCCTCCAACAATCTGAGTCCTTGCTTTACTGACCTTGGAAGAATGGGAGACTGAGTCAACCTTGAGTTGGTCAGGATTGAACTCCTGGAAGTGGGCAGAGTTTGCTTGCAACACTGCATTCTAAATAGTGCACCATCTCCTAAGACTGAAGTACTCAGATCATTAACTTCAAATAAGTTCTGCACAGGTGCTCCTTATACCCCTGCCACACAGTTTCTTCAGAATCTTTTCTCCCTATAGACTTGTTACAAATTATGAGGAGCATGAAACTGCAGATTCCTTTCTAGACTTTAAGATTTCTTTGAGAGAAGAAAAAAAAAAGCTACAGACTTTTTCCTTATTTGTCAGTCCTAGTCCTCTTCAGCAGATCTTTCCTCCTCAGTTGGGCCGTGTTATTTCAAAGAAATCTACCCTCACTGGTAAAAAAAACCCTTCTAACAGTATTTAATACTATTTCAAAGAACCCAAATGCTTTGTTTTCCTCCTCGGTAAGCCCATACATCTTTTAAGCATAATTCTCAGCACTTAACGAGCAGTTTCTTGCTCAGAGTAGCATTCTAAATTTTCCTATAAATAATTGGCAGTGAGAAGACTCACAGTGCAGTGCAGTCCAAGGTGTCTTTCTACATTTCTCTGAAAAAAAAGAGCACAAAGGGAAGTCAGAGACTGAGTTTCCCTCCATGCAGTTGCTTCAGGGACAAGGTGGAAGAGAAGGTTGCCAACTAAATTATGCATTTTATGTAGCACTCATCACTCAATGACATGCCATGTGCTACTCTTAAAGGCTATTGGGAGACGCAGCACACAGAGAAAAATTACATAACAGGCTCAAGTCATTGAGCTTTTCTCCCTTGGAACTTGTTCGCAAAATAAGGTTAATTAAAAAGTTTCCAACAGGTTCATCCGGTTTCTGAAATGTACATACCAACGGACTGAATCTTCAAAACACCTAGCAGAAGGCTAATATGTTTACGGGTCCCATTCAAACCTTATCAACAAATGCTGTACATATATGATGGGAGAGTATGGTTGAATCTGCATTGACACAGGTCAACATTCAACACAAAGGCAGGATACAATTTTATAATTTTAAACTGATTTTAATTTGGTTTTAAATTGGTCTTATATTTGGTTTTTATTTAATACAGCCTCCTAATATTTTCTTTTAACATATTTTAATGTTTGTGATTGCGTCATTTTAATTTGCTGTACACCGCCCTGAGTCTGTGAGGAGAAGTGCGGTATAAAAATCTAATAAAATAAATAAAATAAAATAAATAATACACTAGCGAGAGAATACAGCAAAATTACGCACAAACCACTCTTACAGGTAAATGCTGATTTTCCTCATTTATTATCTGGAAGACTCAAATCGAGGAAGCCCCCACTGGTACTTGCACAACATCTGCTCAACAACTTTACATCAATTCCCAATGGAAAGCAAAATGGGTTGCTGAAAACCCAGACATAGGAAGAGATACAAATGACCTCACAAAATAGAATCAGACTTTGAACATCAGTAATGGACAATCCTGAGTAGGTTTTGCACTTCACACAGCATCTGCTGGAACTCTGTATAAATGGGGCATGGTATCCTCCCCTCAATGTGACTGTGGAGTCCCACATCAAACTGTAGATCATATCATGACTGGCTAAATGATGCTGTGCTTCAATGAGTAGATGACCTAGACATTGGAATTTGAATGCAGATATTTTTAACATTTTTATTTTCTTGGCTTCTACTAATCGAAATGAAATGTCTGTGTGTATGTGTGTGTACATGCATGCATGTGTGTGTGTGTATTCTAGTCAATAAATAAATATATTCTAGTCCATGTATGATACGCCATATGATAAATAAATGAATAGCATTGAACAAATCAATCAAAGACCTTGGGACTGGCACAAAGCAAATGAAAACAGAATTCAATTTCATCTTCTTGACATCATCAAGTGTCAGCAATCATTCCATCTTCTTTTCCCAATTCTGCCCAGTATTGTAGTGGAGGGAGCTTCATTTCTTTAATAACACCATTGAAAATATCAAAACAACAAAATTGGTCCATTTAAAACACAGGCGCCAAGGAGAAAAAAACAGCAAATTAGTATATTAGGCAAAATACTTTCCTCATCAACAATCAGCATAAACCTCTGTTTAATTCTCTTCAAAGCGGCAAAATAAGAACTGGGTCAGAGAGAAAGAGATTCCCCAGCCTACTATGGATCTGCCCACAGAGCCTGTATGCCATTTGCAAAAGCACAATCAAGAGATTTCTGCTTAGTGAGCTATGATGATTTTAGCTCTAATGAATCTTTAACCTCAAGCAGTGCACATATCCAGCTAAAAACATGGTATGTGCTATTTTATCAATCCCAGAACCTTCTCTCCAGGTTTAATGGACTAGGTTCATTGTGTACTTTGTACAAGCCTAAAGTCATGTACTGAACGTAAGAGAGCCTTTGACAATAAGCCATTAGCTGTCTACAAATCTGTGACTGAGCCAGTTCTTTCTATGAAAGGCAGAAGGGCCATTGAGCAGGTGTAAATACATCTTTGGACTTGCTTGCTTCTGAGCATAAGAATAAAGCCGGTCTGCAATTCTGATGCTGAAGAGAAATCATAAAGAGGGTTCAACCTTATCCAGGCCCATGTTCATTTTTTATACTTAACTTTGCAACTATTGTTAGCTGACCTGTTTATTCACGGCAATCCTACTTTTCATCATTGCTTGAATATAGCAATTTTCATCTAAGCACCAATCAAGGCTGAAAGCACGATGCACCATATGTAAAAAGCCAAGCCAAATTCACTCCCTTGTACACTAATAAAGCATTAGGAAGAAGAAAAACCAACTCAGAGAACATCATTCTTCGTTATTGCAACAATGCCTTAGTTCATGATGTGGTTCCTCCATGGAAAGGCTAGTATTGTGTTTCCATGTTTCTCCAGGTTTCTTAAAACTTACAGATTTCATGCAAAGTATTCACGTGGGATTTGGTGGCATTTCTTCTAGTACAAGCTTGTTTACACAAATGTGTGTGAGAAAATGGCATAAGATGTGATTATCATCAGTTTCAAATTCCTCGTCAAACTCCCAAAAGAAACTCAGAGCTTGACAAAGGTAGTTGCGTCCAGGGGACCCAGTCTTTTTATCTCTCTTTCAGACAAAGTTTCACAACTAGCATACTCTCCCAAAATCTCACTTCTACTGAGAAAAAGAAATTATTTCATTCTTAAGGTGAACTGAATAAAATCCACATTTTGCAGATTACACTTGGTCTTATAATTTGTATAACATAACATTAGCCTTGAAGACTTCATTACTAAATCTCTTGAAATATTTTGGGAAACAAGGGATCAAATTTATCTTTTTATGATTCTGTAATCACTTAATTTGGGGTAGAGTTAACTGGGTACAGTTGAGTGTTTACTGACTGGATTCTCTTCCTGACACCTATGGGAAGTTCACAGCAGATATTTGTTTTGTTTCTGCCTAGGAGAAAAATATCTGCAGCTATCTAGGATTCAGTTCTCAACCTTCTGAGTGAGAGGCTAGAATCTTCACCATTAGACCACTACGCCACTCAAGCCAGGGATACAGTAGCCAATTTATCGTTTACATCTCGATGATTACAACAGCGGTCTTGATATCTCAGGAAAGAAGCATCATTAAAGACGTCAGTGGCTGTGCTGCTCCTAATAATACAATATGGCTGCATCTATGTGGTGATCATAACTCCAACTCAGCTAATGGTACTTTCACATTTTCATAATTTTGGCAACTTTCATTTTTTTCATAATATTAATGGTGGCCATCAAAAAGGAGCAAACAGGGCTGGAATGAATAGATACATCTAATCCTTCATTTAACCATCTGCTAATGAACCTATGGAAGAGGTGAACATTGTGTCTACTGATTGATTGGAAGACTAGTCCACTTTGAATGTAGATTGCTGTGCCCCAGGCTGTGATCTGCAACATCAGCATTATTTAGACTTTCAAATGAACAGTGAAGTTTCTAGAACAATTTGTCACACCCGAGGTTATATATTAGCAGCCAGAAATGTTCCTTTTAACATTTAGTTGGTTTAATTAAGGCATTCTTTTTTTTAATCCACACAACTTCTATGAAGCTGCCATATGTTACATACAGCATCAATCATATTTGCTGGGCAGTGTTTGAGAACAAGCAAACAGCTGATAAAGCATTTGGCAGAGCAAAATTTGCATCCATCTATCTTTTTTGTGACTTGAAAACTATCTTTTAAAAAAAAAAACACAGAATAAAGTGTGGGTAAAAGGAAGGTGGTTTTGCTCATAATAGTCATCCATTTCAAAGTCACACAATCCAGCACCAATATTTAGACAGGAGCCAAGCATTCATCCTGAGATGACTGATGTCGATAGCATGGCCACCATTGTTAATGGCCTTTTGTCCTTTATTTCACTGTATTTGTGTGAGGTTTCTTTTCTTTTCTTTTTTTACAAAATTGTTCCCATGCCATAATTTCCTCTAAATGCTGATAAGTGATCCCTATGTGGCCTATCTTGATTATCCTGTTCTTAGCAATTTTATTTTTAGATTATGAAACTTACATCAGAGGTAAGCAGCTTGTTGTCCAGATGTTTAGGATTTCAGTATTTGCATGGCAAGGTCACAGAATGATGGAAGCTGTAGTTGGCAATTACTGAAGGGCATTTGATTGTCTTCAGCTGTGTTGTATTCAAAATGAGAGGAAATGGATATTTTTTAAAGATGTGAACAAACACACACACACACACACACACACACACACACTATTACCCAACTCTCTGAGAAGTCTGTCTAAAACAATATCAGATGTTTCTACACAAATGCTCGTCTTTGTTCAAGCAATCTTATGCCTAAGTATAATTGCTCTTTGCTTGATGAAATTAAATAAAAGCTAATCAGCATTAATCACATTTTCCAGTTTACATTTTAGGTAAATAGCAATTAGCACATTAGTCAGGAAGGGGAAAAAAATCAGCATGCCGTATTTATGACATATACTATTTTATTGTTCAGACTTGGATGATACATGTAGAATAACAATCAGCTGTTTTTACATTATGAGTCATTCCGATATTTGTTGAAACTATCTGGGAAAATAGATATGGAGAACTTATTCCATTATTAAAATTGTTTAGTGTCTAGGACAGTGATGGCGAAGTCTTTTAGAGACCGAGTGCCCAAGCTGCAACCCAAAAGCCACTTATTTATCGCAAAATGCCAACATGGCAACACACACACCCCGTAGCCATTGGTGACCCCCCGTGTCCCCCTGCCCTCAGCCTATCCCAGCTTCTGCGGTCCCTCTGTGAGCTATGCCCCCCTCCAACCTAGTTCCTCTCCTCTCTCACCTTCTCCATAGACTCCATGTCACATTCGAGCCACCCATTTTATCCAAGACTGGGGAGAGAGGAAGTGGTTCATTTGGGCTGCTGGGCAGAGGGGCGGGTGATGTGGAGAAGGGAAGGAGAGCCCCATGTCCCTCTGACTTTCTAGTAAAGAAATCTGTGCTGAGGCGATGGCACGCGTCCCCTCAGAGAGAGGGGTTCACCATCACTGGTCTACAATCTCAAAAAATAAAATATATTACAAAATTTTCACTGAAATGCATTCATTCAATGATAGTTAACCATCATATTTGAGAATTTTAAAATTTCTCATCTCAGAATAGCAGAAGACAACTAGATTGGGAACTCTGAGTTAGGCAGATTGAGAAGAATCTAATGTCAATATCTGTTCATGCATTGGCATCTTAGAGCTGGAAACATCATAGTTAATAATGGAGTCATGTGCAAGTTTCTGTATATGATATGCTACAAAGAAGCAGTGTGGGTCATGTTTTGTTTAATATTTCATTAGGAACATGAGAAGTGGGAAGATTTCTTTTGGTTGTGTTAGGGACCTTTATCAACATAGAGCACTGCACCTTTTGTTCTTCAATCTTATAAAATATCTATTTTCCACCACATTGTAATCCCTTAATTCACGGTAGAGTTGGGGCAACTGAATGTTTGCTGACCGAACGCCCTTCCTATTGCAAAACGAAGTTCACAGCATTTTTTTCTTCTTCTTTACACTCAATCACATAGTTAAGAAAAATAAACTGTCCTTCATGACTGCCTCACATTAGTTATGAATGTACCTTAAGATTGTAAATACAGTTTGTCAATTATAACCTGTGTGAAAGAACAGAGCATGTACACTGGAGACAAATTCCTTGTGTGTCCAAATGTGTCTACATTTGGCAAATAAATTCTATTCATTCATTCATTCACTCATTCATTTATTTTTCCAGACTCATAATCCATCCAAACAGAATTGTGAAAGATCAAAAGAAGTGAAAGATATTTGGCTATTCTGTCACTCCACATAGACATACACTATCTTCAGGCGAGATGCTTAGACAGATTGCTCAAACTCTGTTGAAATGGAAGATGGAGCTGAAAAGATAATGAGTAGACTTATTTGTGTAAAGAGTGACACCTGGTGGTTTCTGAATACAGGGATGATGAAACTACTGTTTCACACTTTGTCTTTTCAGTTCAGACTAGGGCTCTCGCAGGCAGGTACCAATTTTTGTTTTGTTTTGTTTTTTGTTACAGGAAAATTCATTGGAAAATGAAGGGAGTCTTCTTTCCTTTTCCAGTGAATTTTCCTGTAAAAGATAATGAGTAGATTTCTCCATCTTGTGCCTTCCCAAGTTACAGATTAAAGAATACTTGAGTGTGCTAGACCTCTATATTAGCAGAATTCTCCAGATTCTCTTGCTTATTGGTTACAGCCCTGGTGGTGGAGTGGTTAGAATGCAGCAGTATTGCAGACGAACTTTGCCCACAGTTTGGAGTTCGATCCTGATCGAGTCAAGTCTGTAAAATGAGGACCCTGATTTTTGGGGGCAATATGTTGACTCTGTAAACCACTCAGAGTGCTCTAAAGTGCTATGGAACAGTATATAAGTCTAAGAGCTATTGCTATTGACCTGTGAAAAAATAAAGTGGAACAACAGTTGATGACCTCCTTCTGCCGGTCCACCATTGAAAGCGACCTCACATATTGCATTACGGTGTGGCATGCTGGATTGACAGTCACGGACAGAAAGACCTTACAGAGGGTGGTGAGGGCAGCTCAAAACATTGTGGGCTGTCCCCTGAGACCACTGGATGACATCGCTAGGGCCCATTGCCTTAGAGGAAAATTCTCAGGGACGACTCACACCCTGGTCAGCCCTTCTTTACTCTCCTACCATCCAGCAGGAGATATAGAAGCATAGGCAGCCTCCAAAACAGGCTGAAGAACAGTTTTTATCTGTGAGCTGTCAAACTTCTGAATGAAAACAATAATGTAACAATGTGGCATCTGCATGTGTTGGGGGGGGGGAGTGCACAATGAGACAATCTCATTGTACACATGTTGCACAATGACAATAAAGGTTTCGTTTCATTTCATATTGCTAATTATTTATCAGAAGGAATCACTTAAAACTATTCCCCCTAGTGTAGGAAGGGGGAAAAAACCTAGACATTTCTAAAATGTCATTCAAGATTTTATTGGCAATAACAAAATTTAAATATCACTCCTGCAGCATAAACATAATTAGACACAAAGGGAAGTCCTTGTCTAGGTCACTCTTGTTTCAAATTCTGCTAAATTATTCTGCAAATTTTTATCACCTGTTCAAAAAATCTACTTATGAGACTAAATGTCTCACAAGACTCAGCTATGCTGAGAGAGATCACCATTTCCATTTCTTTGTTCCATTTCCATGTTCAACACGTTTTGTTCACTCATAACAGATAGAAAAGAATACGAATACTAAGATGCTCAGCATTAAAATAATAATAATAAATCGAGCGTCCTGCCATCAAAACACATTTTTCCTTAATGGAAATAAAGTGCATACCAAAACATGACCACTAATGATATTATTCAAATGATATTGTTTTTGTCTCTAGAGTGCTGGAAAATATTTCCTGTTCAATTGACTATTAATAACTTC
>JANHFO010001721.1:59027-71174 GCA_032468095.1 Pareas carinatus
CAACTCCCAGAATTCCTCAGCCAGCATGTCTGACTGGGGAATTCTGGGAGTTGAAGTCCACCCGCCTTAAAGTTGTCAAGATTGGGAAACCCTGGGTTAGTTGATTGACTCCAGTTCCTGCTACAGCTTCAAAAAAAAAGCAACCAGGCAAATTCACAGGCAGGAACTAGAGAATAGTTATCAATATGTGCCATATAGGAAGATTCAGCCTTGGTGAAAGAATTACAGGTGTCTGTTCTCATGTGCTAAATGTCAAAAAGAACGTGTTTCTATCATCTGTTTGGTGCCTGCGTATCCTCTGTGGGTACAAAGAACTTTACAAAAAAGACTCATGTAGAAATTAAATGACTTTTTAAAAATATCATTTGATATTTAAATGCTTCGGGTTAGTAGGCTACAGCATAAAGTTTCAGCTTTGCTTGGACAAACCAAATTACAGTTCCTTGTGTTTCAATCAACAAACTGGGGGAAAACACACAGCTGCACAAAGGTTAATTTAAATTTGTTCTGCCCTTTACTTCACCTTCCAGTCCTTCTTGGAACCTTTGTGTACAGGAAGCAGCAGATTGGAATCAGTGATGTGAATAGGACACATCATGGTCAGTAGGAATTGGGATAACTTGGATCTAGTGCTAGCAAGTCCATCTTCTTCCCTACTAGTACATTGGTACATAAAACTCACATATTGCTTTGGTTGCTGCCTATTTAAGGTTTTAAGGGGAACTCAACAATGACAAGGAGTCCTTGTGTGACATATAGCCTGTCTCTGCTTTCTGACCTATGGTGTTATTTATGGATTCACCATTGGCAAGCTCAAAGGACCAGCTTGGAGGTACATCATTCTGGGGAAGCTGCACCTGTGTGACCCACAAGAATCAACCCTTACTTGACAGCACATAAGTAATCATTCAATTTAGAATTTCAGTACAATAAAACAAATTTATTGTGCTGGCTTCCATACCTGAAGTTCCAATTACAATATGGTAAATTAGCCTCTTCGTTATCATCCTTAGCTAATGATCCCCTAGCATGGGCAATTTCCAATTAATAAAGTTGATGTTTCCTTTACCAGGATGTTTGGCAAATACTTAAAACTAAAATTAATTCAACTTCCGGTTCCGGTTAACGGCAGACGAGAACCTAGCAGCCAGGGGCTCTGGCTGTGAAAATTCTTTTCTTCTATTGCATTGGGGGGGCCTTTGGGTCTGATATCACCCTGGAGAGGCAATTGGAGAGGGAGGAGAAGTTTGAAGGAGCACTTGGTGACGACCAGCATGAACCAGATGACTTTATTTCTATTCTTGGTCTGGGTAGAGAGGCCAGGTGGGGAAAAGTGCTAGGCAAGGTTTAACAATATCCTCCCCCTTCTCTGGCCTCCAGGCAGTAATCACAGTCAAGAGCCAGCAGACCAAACAAAGTTAAAGGTTTCAGCAGGTAAACAAAGTCCAAAGACAGTCCGAGAGTCAAAAGTCAAAGTAATTAAGTCCAACCAAAGTACCGAGTCCATAAAGCCAGTCCGAATTCACCAAAGCCGAAATTCCATTGAGTCCAACTCAAAATCTAAGTCTCCAAACTGATCCAAACCAAATGACAGGAATCTGCTGTGATTACCAGCAGTTGCAGAAGCTGACAAATCCTCATTAGAGACTGCTTATCAAACCTCCTCAGAGGGTGGGGGTCGCCTGCCACCCCCCCTATGGCAGCCAATCTTGTGACTGCCTGTTCACGCATTTGCTCTGTACGGAGCTTTCATCTCATTCTTGCATCATGGATGGAATCCACAGCTGTCTCTGTCTTTGAGTCAGCACTATTTCATTGTTGTTCCTCCAGCTCGTGAAGGTGTGCTTCTCTTCTCTGTTTCATCTCCTCCCCTGCTGTTTCTGGCAGTGCAGCCACAGGGGAGGGTAAACTAAGCAAGGGCAAGCCTGGCATGCTCAATGGCCCTTTCTCATCAGATTCTTCTTCCAGCCCCGCAAGCTGGAGTGTGGGCCGAGGCATGACAATTTTCCAGGCAGCAGAAGATGCATTTTCAGGGGTCACAAGCCAGGAACTGAGGACAGAAACAAAGATCTAATTGAAAGTCTATAGAAGTCAAAGCAAGAACCTGCCAGTTTGGTGAGGGAAAAAAAACTTTGCTTTATTCATGTACTTTCCTCAATATTCATATATATTGAAAGGGCAAACAAAAGATAGAATGAATGTGATCTAGTCCAGTGTAGATTTATAAAATGGCGACTGAAAGTGTAAAGGACAGTAAGATGATGCTGACAGAAATGGAGATGAATTTGGAAGGCAGAGAGCTGGAAGGAGAACATTAAAAGTATCTGAGAGATTGAGAAAAAGAATTTGGATTTGGATTTGGACTTAAATCAAAAGGTTTGCAATAGTACATGATAAGATTTTGGATTTAAAAATTATAAAATTAAAAACTTGGGGTGGGAAAGATTATACGTTTAAATAAAATGGATTCCAAACAGCAAGAAGAGAAAATAATGCAATCACCCTTCATGATTAGATTTTTCAAAATTGTTAAAGAAATGAGAATGCAGAAACAACCATTATTAAAACAGCAAATTGAAAAGAAGAAATTTAGGGAAGAAGAAGTTAATGAGGACATTGCCAGGTGAAAGAGACTGAGAAAGGGAAGCGGAAAACACAGACTTGTAAGACGTGGAACAGCTCGCATAGGGAATAAGAAAAGGAAAAGCTTCAAGAGCTAAAAGACTGCAAAAAGGAAAAAGCTGTAAAAAACTTTGCCCATAAAGACATGGAGGTGGAAATAAAGATCCAGAGAGAAAAGATGGAAACACTCAAACTGAAGAGATTGGAACTAAACAGGAATTTTGGAAGAAAATAGGTTGAAGATTAAAGATGGAAAGAAGACTATAAAACAAAGGCAAAATTACAAGTGTTAATGTTATATGTAAAAGAGATGTGGTGGCAGAAGGCTATTGGCTAGAGAAAATAACCATGTTATAAAATAAGTTAAAATTTGGGATAAAGAGAATGTATGGAATTGATTATGACTACGATGATGAATTATGTTTTGAAAGGTTAGGAGATCACAAAAGGGGGACTAAGGGGGAAAAGGTAGAGTAATCAAAACTAATTGTAAATGGGTTTAAAACACTGAAATAAGAGAGCAACTATAATTAATTGCAAATGGGATTAAATTTTGGATAAAAGTAATGAAATGGATGGTTATAGAATGTCGAGTAATGTATGCAATGTGGTTAGAACAATGTTTGAAATGAATTGAAGCTAAAATTTGATATGAAAAAGAAAGGAAGAGTCTGAAGAATGATTGCTATTCCTAGTTACTTCAAAAGTGGAATGGAGGAAGTTTAATTTAATAAATGGTTAACTTTCTAAGCGTTATAGTTAAGAAAAAGGAAAAAGAGAAATGGAAAAAGAACATAGGTGATAAATATTAAGAGATTTAAAAGAGATAAAAGAAGAAGAGGAAGTAAAAACAGAATGGGTACAAAAAGTAAAAAGAATGATTTGTTTGAAACCAGACTGCTTTTTAAAGAAGAAGGGAAGAGGACTGGGGGGGGGTAGAAAGAGAAGGAGGAAAACATAGGAAGAGAACAAGGTGTAGAAAGAGGACGAAGAGGAGAAGTAAGTATGAAGGCAAGAGGAAGTTAGGAGACAAGAGAAAGAAATGGTAAAGGAGAGAGATAGAGAAAGGGGATAAATAAGGAGGGAAGCAATGAGTGAATGAGTAAGAGATGGAGGATGTTTGATAGAAAGAAGGAGGAAAAGAAGAAGAAATAAGAAAGAATGAGAAAAAGGAACAAGGAAGTTGAAGAGATGAGAAAGAGAAGGGATTAAGGAGGTGGAAGGAAGAAAGTAAAGAGGATAAGAAAAAGAGATATAAACTAGAGAATTTGAGGGAAATTTGGATGTTAAATTTCCTCACTTCTTCTTGAACACACCCATTAAGAAAAGGTTGGAAACTATGCTCGATCGAAATATAATGTGTTAAATCTCCCCTTCCTTAAATAACTATTGCTGATAGAGATGTAAAGATACATTTTATGGATTTTGCCTTTATACTTGCTCTATATCTATAGGTCCCTTAAACACTTGTATTTGAGGTTTCTTTTCCCTTAACCACCATTGTATGTTTGTATGTTTATGTACTTGTTTATTTGGTTGTCTGAAATAAAAATTTCATTTACAAAAAAACCCCTAAAATTAATTCTTTCTCAGGCATGATTCTCACTTGGTCTCTTTAGTAAAATTTATTTTTTGAAAATAAAAAGATGCTTTTACAAAAATTACAGGAACCAAATCAACCTCCATCCATGAACAGACGGACTTCCAAATTTTCTCACTAACAGTCTTCTTACAATTTAGTGAGGAAATGTCTTCACTAGTTATAGGGAAGATTGCAGTTGGCTATTTACATAATGATCTGTTAGGGTTGTATGGGTTATGGTCCCTTTAAGCACCTAACTGGTTGGTTTACAAAATGGCTGACTAGCTGAGTTATGCTAATTGCTTAGAACCAGGACACTGGTTATAAAAGCATGAGACTTTAGAGCACTCTCTCTCCTTCAATATTCTATGACTCTGCTTTGCTTCTGTATTTGATCCTGTGTGTTGCTGCTGAAGATTTCTGACCAGCTTTGTTGGTGAAATTGCTGGTGAAGACTACTTGCTAACTTGGTTAGTAAAAAGACTGCTTGACTGTGTATGATAACTGGACTGTTGACTTAGAAAACTGGACTGTGTTTGACTTTCTGTTTATAAAGACTTTTATGCCTACTGTACTCTGTGGTTGTGTGATACAGGTTTCCATCGCTACTTCCTAGCCCACAGCGTTTTTCGCTACATGCACCATCTGCTTGATCCTAACATTTGTTCTAAGCTTAAGGTACTAACAATGTAGCTCTCTAAATTAAAGGCTATCAGGGTCCTTTAGATTTATGGAATGACTGTTTTCTTGGATGGAGCCACAACTTAGAGGGAAAGAGAAAGAGAGAGAGAGACTGATTTCATCTCCATCTAAAACCTGCCATGATCATTTACTGACAGTTTTTGTCCTGATTCAAGAAATACATTTATCTTTGTGTTAACAGGATTATCATTGTCTACCCCAAAGTAATATTCTCTCTTATTTCTATTTCACTAATTATTGAATAATTAAATCAATAATCTTTTAATTATTGGGGTTATATGGGTATTGTAGACACTTGTTATAGTGATGTAGCACTCTGCTTTTATTGTACGATAGTTTTTGTCTGTTTGGGGATTTCCCTACCAAATTGTCTACCTTTGTGAATTATTAATTTGAGGTGATTGGTGCTAGTTTATAGATAATATAATAATCTTAAAAAGGAGCACTTGAATATTAGATTGTGAATATTAATTAAATTAATATGTTTTAGGGATAGTAAATGAGATTTTTTTTAAAAAGATTGGCTTTCTAAAACTGTAGAAAATCTGAAACTGACAGTGATTCAAGTGTCATAAACTCTAAGGAGATTTTATATATCAAATCCTCTGGACATTTCCCTTCTTATACTCACAGAATGAGACCTCCTCAATCTTACATATGCAATCACCCAGCTTCACAATAGGTGGTACTTGAGACTAGAATAAAAGCTGTTTTATTCAACAGCTTGTGTTTTCTATAACTTGGTGCTAAAGAACTATCATTCTATGTCTCTCCTCCTGGTCTGTAATGGTAGGTGAGAATGACAGTGAGACTGAAAATGTTTGATTAGACAGATTATTATAATATGCTTTGATTGTGATAGGTTTATATAGATTATTACCAGTAAGGATATAGTTTTAGTTCAGTTATATACTTAAAGTAAGGATATTGACTTGGTTGTAGAAAGAAAAGATTGGACAGTTTTCAAAGGACACAAGTAGGAATATATAAATAGAAAACAAAAACCAAAGCAGTATGCTCTTACATTGGGTGACCTTTGCTTCAAATAAGGACATCCGAAACTTTTATTAAAACCTTAAGAACCTAGAGAAATTTGAAATAAAAATCAAGAAGCTAATTTTTTTTATCTAAGAAACTTATAAATGGATTAAGGGTCTAAGTAAATTTGGAATATTGACTTTTACTATGCAATGTTGAAATTAACTATAAAAATAAACACCCCCATGTGGGAAACTGACTTATTTTGGCCATCCAGGTTATTGCAAGTCACAACAAAAGGTAAATGATTTTAGAATCTGGACACTAGAGGGGACCTAAGATGTTAAGCAGGAAAAAAAGTACAAGCATGGTCTTAATGTCAGTTAAGAATGGGAATTTCAAAGTGACTCAAAATGTTATAACATCAGAAATATTAAAGGAGACTTTTAAAGAATGAAGCAGGAAATTAGTAACTAAAATATCAACACTGTCAGTGATGATGTCTGTTTTATGGATAGATTATGTCTAAAGGATGTTAATGAAGGAATGACAGATATGGAACAAATTTTATCTGACAAGATGGAGAAATACAGAATGTGGAACTACAAATGACAGGTCAAGAGAATATTTATATAAAAAAGCCCCCCCCCTTAAAAATCTTATTAATTTTAAATAATTTTAAATTTTAATATGTTATAAATTGGTTTTATATTTTCAGTCCTTTTAAATTCAGTCACTGATAAATTATTTTTTAATTATTTTTTAAAGTGTCGTTTGTACGTTGTATGCATTTTATTGGCTGTACACCGCCCTGGGTCCCTTCGGGGAGAAGGGCGGTATATAAATATAAATATAAATATAAATAAATAAATAAATAAATAAATAAAAGAATTCCTTGGTTTATACACAAAAGAAACTGTCTGAAATTGTAAAAATTAAAAGAGAAAAAGACATGATAAACCAAGAAAATGACCTGGAAAATATTTTCGTATTGTATCTAGAAGTAAAATGAAGGTATAGAAAAAAAGGAATAAAAGAAAAAATAATGAAAAATATATACATGCTTTATATATTAAATATAAAAGAATATGCTTTTTCTTAATTATTTATTCTTTTATTTTCCCCCCTGCACTTATTCCTTTTTTCAGCTCTCTTCTCTCAAGTTTTGTTCGCATTAGTTATGCATTAATTAAAGTAGTTAAAATTTGTAATCAAAATATATTCCCTCAAAAACATGAACTAAAATGATTTTTCTTCTTATCAGCCATCATTTTACTTCATCAATACTCTTTTAAAATCGACTTTGTAAATAAAAATAAATGTTAAGTGCTTAATGTAAAGAGAGTTTTTATTTGCAGGACAGTGGAGCAAACTAAATTATTTCATGATTGGATATTTCAAGCAATAGTAGAGGTATAAATGTAGTCAAGTGAGGGAAATTATTTTGGAACTGTGGGATTGATGAAAACAGATCACGTCCAGTAGTGATTTGTCTCATCACCTGCTTTTTGCTCTATTAGGGAAACCATAGATGCACTATCAATATAAGTAGCATCTTGATAGTTATCCTTTGAAAAAAGGGGGAAACATTATTCATTTCACCATTTTTTAAAAAGATAGATAATGCACTTTTCCCAATGTTTAATCTTATTTGTCAACTAATCACTCCATTTGTTCTTTGCTTACAGAAGATTCCTATTTTATATCCTGGCATTGGAGTTGAAAGGTTCACAAAAAGTCTGGATGGAAACAAGGACTAATCCAACATGATTTCATATTTCTAATTTGTAAAATCTTTAATAATGGCACTTCAACAAAGAACATCTGTACCATTTCCTGATTGGTCAAGTGCTTCTGTGATTCCCATTGTGTCAGAACTCATCAACTGTCAAGCAGATTTAGCTAGCCTTTAGTATAAGATGAACCATTGACATGAATTTTAGCTTGAACCTGGGAGACGATGAAGTTTGGATAGGATTTTGACTTCCTCTTGAGTTTCGTATAAAATACTGGAATAGCTTTATGTCTGTATCTGAAGATCCTAGGGAAAACTGGCAAGATTTTATTTGTGTTTCAATTTGCAGCGATGGGAAGAGAAATCTGTTGCTTTTTAAAGTATGAGATAAGATGGCTGCCGGGACGGAGGATGCTGGATAGAGCGGTGGGCTATTGGAGTTTAGTGGCTGAGAATGCTGGGGCTGTTTTGAGCCTCATTTAAACCTGGCATTGGTCAGGGGAAGGTTCCCCCCACCCGAGGAGGGGTTTTTTGCCCTCGGGAACAGCAGGGTGGGGTGTAACTAGCCATTGTGAAGTCTGTGTGGAGTGGAGGCAGCAGCTCGGCATCGGGGCATCGGGGTCATGATGGCCACGCTGGATGTGCTGGAGCGATCAGAACCACGGACAAGCGACCAACGATCATCCCCACCCTGGAATTTCATCCTATCAGGGAGTTGGGAGATCCAGTCAAAGGTGCAGTCATTCAGAGAAGGGGGGAGTCAGCGGTGGTGGAGGTGGCTGCGGCGACGAGATGGTTGGCTACACCAACAGCTGCGGAGAGCTGCAATTACCAGCAGACATGCTGGGGATGGCAGCCGCAGCCTAAGGCCTGCCTGGTCGGTGCCTGTTTGGACCAGAGTGTCGTAGCTGGCTGAAGGAAGAACATTGGAGGGCCTTTGGAGGTGCCTGCAGCCACTGGTATACTATTCAATTGTGGGGGGTGGCGTGGTTTTGTTTGGAACAGTCGGTAGGCTGAATGAGGAGGAGGCTGCCGGACAGGCTTGCCTCCCAAGAGAACCCCCCATGAATCGGGGGGGGGAGTAGACTGGGGCCTTACTATATGGCTTGGCCCCAGGACTGTGTCAGCCTACCATGGAATTTCTGGATCTTGGATACTGGCCCAAATGACTTTGCAACCCCCCCTCCCGACTCCATTACCTTCTCTGGATTTTTGACTCGACATCTGACTGGACCTGCTCCTATTGGCTGATTTTGGGAGGTTTCTTGTTGTTTCACCTGGACCGTAGGCCCAAACCATCGCGGCCACTTGATCTCTGCTGATTTCTCCAACTAGCCCAAATATTTTCTTAAAAATGACTATAAGATACTCTTCCACCTTCCTCATGGCACTGCCGGGATCCTCCCTCTCCACCATATCTGCCCCATTTCATTACCTAGGGCCTACTTCAAGAATGGGTCTTGGAACCCCAAGAGGTGGCACACAGCCAAGGCCCCCAAAAATTGGAAACTTAAGAGGATTTTAAAGGGTCTTTTAAGCAAAGTTTTAAGGGGTTTGGGTGGGTTTTTTTAAAATAGAGTGAGAGAGCATGAGAGGTCAGTTTCTAGACCAAGGTACTATGTGGAGGCATGGGGAGTCAGAAGGGGGGGTACCAGGGGGATTTAGTTTACAATATCCCTGTTGTGGGTGGGAGGGGCAGATATGGTGGAAGCAGGGGACCAAATCTGGTAAAGGGCACGCATCCCCCACATACGATGACAGTGGCACGCCGACCCCCATTGCTTTTCCTGTGATCTGGGTGGAACAGACTTCCAGGCCCAGGACCTACGGTTGATGTTGTGTAATGCCAGGTCCATGGTTAATAAAGACCCCCTCATTTGTGAGTTGGTTCAGGAGGCGGGATCGGACCTGGTGGGAATCATGGAGACCTGGTTGGGCCAGGGGGGCGGGGTCCCTCTTGTCAAAATGTGCCCACCAGGTTTTCGTGCATTTCATCAACCGTGGGCCCAGGGGAGGGGCAGAGGTGTGGCGATCTTAATTAAGGAAGAGTTCCTACCGAGGGAGGTCAGTGTTCCTCAGGTGGCCGGCTATGAGTCTCTCCTGGTGAAGTGGGGCCCTGGGAGGCAGAGGGGTGTGCTGATCACGTACCTGGCTCCCTGCCATGTGACAGCAGCCCTGCTCGAGCTACTCGATGTCATCATCGAAGTGGTGGTTTAGACTCCCAAACTCATTGTTATGGGAGATTTCAACCTGCCATCTGCGGGTGAGGCATCAGAGGTGGCTCAGGATTTCATAGCCACCATGACGACCATGGATCTGACCCAACTAATTCAGGGACCTACACACTCGAGGGGACACACGGTAGATCTAGTTTTCACCTCTGGACAGTGGTTAGATGGCCAAAATTTAGGGGATATAGTTATAGAGCCCCTGTGATGGTCGGGCCATTGTCTCCTTCGGTTGGACTTCCCCATCACTACACCGTGCTGTAGGGAGGTAGAACATACCAAATGGTTCTGCCCCAGGCACTTGATGGACCCTGAGCGGTTCAAGATGGAGCTTGGGCCATTTCCGGATGCCTGGACCCATGGCTCGGCTGAGGAGCTCGCTACCGCCTGGAATAGGGCGGCAGGCGTTGTTCTTGATCGGGTCATGCCTTTGCGGCCTCTGACCAGGCACCGACTACCCCCAACTCCCTGGTTTTCCGAGGAGCTGAGGGAGATGAAGCATCGGAAAAGACACCTAGAGAGCAGTTGGAGGTCCAGCTGCTCCGTTTCTGATAGATCTTCTCTTGGGACCTTTTTTAAGGCCTACTTGGGCATGATCAGGGTGGCTAAAAATAATTACTTCTCCACTCTGATTGCGTCTGCGGATAACCACCCCGCCACCCTGTTTGGAGTGACCCATTCTCTCCTTCATCTGAGGGCACAGGATGACCCCTCACAGGGTTCGGCAGAGGAGTTTAGAGGTTTTTTCCAGGAGAATATCGTGCAAATCCGAGAAGGCTTGGACTCTGACTGGATGAGTCCAGACGGAGTGACGAATGTGGGTCTTGAGAATGTTACCTGGGTTGAGTTTGATGCTGTTGCACCTGAGGACATGGACAGGACTCTGGGGCGACTTAAGGCAACCACATGTTTACTAGACCTGTGCCCCTCCTGGTTGGTGCTGGCTTCTTGGGAGGTGACATGAGGCTGGCTCCAGGGCATTGTGAATGCTTCCTTGGGTGAGAGTGTCATCCTGTCCGCCTTGAAGGAGATGGTGCTGCGGCCCCTCCTCAGGAAACCTTCACTGGAGATTTCCGGTTTCCGGTCTGCCCCAATGGAAGCAAAACGGTTGGGGCTCCAGCCATTGTAGTCTCGGATTCCCCCATTCAGGGGCACATCGGTGCCCTAGGATGCCCCACAGAGGTAACCAAAGAGGAAGCGCTGCGAAGGAATGGACAGGACGGCATTTCCGATCCAGGAATCTGCTTAAGCTTCTATTCTCCAGTGGGGAGATCAGTGCTTGCCACCATTTTGGGGCAGACTGGAACACCGCGGCTGTAACATCCAACCACGAGGCAAGTAACATCGCAAAAGAAGAAGGGAGAAGAAACGTAATCAAAATGTGGAATTATTATATTGAATTCATCCAGTCTGGTAAGAAGAGGATTTAAACTTTATAACCCCTTGGGAAATTTTTTGCCCAAAGATGAAAAACTTTGACAAATAAGCCTCTGAAGACCAAAGAAAGGCAAGCGAAATGCATGGGGGAATTAAGGATTAAGAAAAGGAGTTAAATATATGAAAAGAAAAGAAAAACTGCCTATATTAAATATTGAATATTTGTGAAGTAAGTTGGAGACAAGAATCCAGTTGATGAATTGACTTTGGTTGATTTTTGATGAACTGTATTGAAATTTAAGTTAGAAACTGTGTGAAAGGAAAGAAAGAAGGGAAAAAATGGCAGCTATGCAGGAATGCTTTAAAGAGGCTATCCACACGTTGGAACAGTTGCGAGAAACCTGGGGGAAATGTTGTCGTTTACAAGATGAACAAGAGTCTAAGAAGAAAAGATGGACTGGGAAACATGAAATATTTCAGAATGACAAGAAAAGGAAAATAAGGAAAAGAAAGGACATTAACCGGAGACTAAGGGAGAAACAAGAAAAGAAGACAAAAAATAAAATGAAAGTGGCAGAGAAATGGGTCGCCTTTTCAGAAAAAATTAAATTTCAAAAGAGACAATTTCAAGATAAGTGCCTAAGAGTTTATATGGAAAAAATGAGGGGGAAGGGGGAAAAGAGAAACAGTAGAAAAGGAAAAGGAGGAATCAAACAGAAAGACATTTGGAAAGAAGGGACATTATATAGATGGTGGGGCAAAGGAAAAAAAATAAAACCAGGAGACAAGATAGTGAGGAATTTAGTTCTAAAAGTGTTGGAAAGGGAAATAAGAGTTAGAAGAGGTATAGGCTAAAACCAAGAAGGTTTTTTTTTCTTTTTATTGGTAAAAAGGGTTGCTGACAAAGGAAAAGTTACAAGATT
>JANHFO010001721.1:71274-81529 GCA_032468095.1 Pareas carinatus
TAAAAACTTTTTCTAATTAAAAAAAAAAAAAAAAGAATCCAGTCAAATATAAGCACTAAATTGGTACTAGATAAGAGTTAACAGAATTCAAGAGAAGTTGGACTTGGATTGCTTGTGGGGATTGTTATGTTCCTGTCCTTTTCCTACAAATGCTAGCTTTTCTACACTACAGTATTGTTCAGAAATTGAGACCTATCTATCATTAAAAGCAACTTTTAATGATCTGATGCCTGGGGGCAAATGCGTAAATGATCTCCCTGGAAAGTACACAGGTTGCTCCTATCAGCAATTCAATCTTTCAGATCAGTATTTGGAATTTTTTTCATTGAGGTTAGATCATAAGAAACAAGTGTCTCAGCTAATCTCTTCTTGACAGAATTGTTATGACTTTGTCCCTTGAGCCTTACACTAATGTATGTATGACCTCAAGACTTTCCACAGTGTAGGTTAGACACACATTTTACATTTCTCAGAGTTGTCTGAAGGAAGATAGTAGCGACCCTCTGTAATCTGGGCTGCTTGACTGTGTATGCCTGTTCTACGGACTACTTATCACTGCAAGTCTGAGAGAGATAAGGACAAAGGAGAACGAACATAAGCTATTTTAACTTCCAATATAACCCAGATTAGACAAAACGTGCTCCACACTCTAAGATCAAGCAAGAATTATTTGACTGTTCTCAACCATTTTTCATCAGCCTTCCCATGAAAGAAAGTATAGAAAACACTCAATCAAGAAGTATTTAAACTTTCCAGAACTTCTAAGTCATATCATTTGCAGATGCTGATGATACTATGATTTCATCATGGAGAGTTCCTTTAAATAGTCTTTCTATTTTACATACCCTTCTTTTAAAATTACTGCAATAACTATCCTGTCCAGTATTGTTAACTTTATTCTTGATGTAGTCCTCATAATCAAGTAATCTTAGATAATAATTCACTCTGTGCAGTATATTTTATGTGGCTATCCCTTTCTACAGCCAATGGTTCCTTACATTCAGAAAGGAGGAGTGTAGTAGATGCTAAGAAATGAAAA
Source organism: Pareas carinatus (assembly GCA_032468095.1). Lineage (NCBI taxonomy): Eukaryota > Metazoa > Chordata > Lepidosauria > Squamata > Pareidae > Pareas > Pareas carinatus. The sequence continues at coordinate 72,314 of JANHFO010001721.1, forward strand.
GGATCCTTGGAAATGTTTCAGATTCACAGGAATTAATCTAATGAAAACAGTGGAAAGCATTTAGTTCCTGGCTAGCACAGTGGGTATCTATATATATGCATGGACAGTACATTAAAGAGCTACCATTTCTGACCTGCAACAATACACTAGCATTTTGCTGAAAGGGGTATCTCCTAACTACCATCTAGTGGTTATCTAGTATTTTGATGCCCAGGGGCAGCAGCCCTAGTGCATGTGCATTTTTGTGTTTTGGTATCAGACAATACTATTGTGGTGGAATGTAGTCAGGAGTTATAGGAGAGAGAGTTTTTTTCCTAGAGGGCATAGAGGCAGCAGAACTTGGAATGTCTGGTAACCAGGAAGAGAGCAAGGTTGGACCCTCCCTAGCAACTCACAGAGTTTACAGTGATTTCAGAAAATTGCTTTAGTCTGGCAAGATTCTGTTTGTAGGGTAAACAATAAAGAAACTACTCAGATGTAATTCCATCTGTCGTTATTGGTTCCTTGAGCCTGAGACACATGTACCTATCTATCATTCATCAGTCATCTATGCTGAAGTTGTTGTGGGTGACTTAATAGTTTTCTTGGGCACCAGACCTGGATAGATGGATGGATGGTTGGAGGGACAGGTAGTGACAGTGGTAGAGGCAGAGGCAGAGGCAGAGGCAGAGGCAGAAGCAGAAGCAGAGGCAGAGGCAGAGACAGATAGCGATAGCGATAGAGAAACAGAGAGAGACAGAGAGAGACAGAGAGACAGAGAGAGATAGAAATGCAAATAAAATGCCCCTGTTTCAATTGCTAAGAAAGTGATGTCCTCCAAATAATTTGATTCAACTCTTTGAGAGCTTTCTAAAGTCACATCCATGTGTGAATGTTGCATGTCCATGCACATGAACCTGCAAACACTCCAGTGGGTGAAGAGTGGGTGCTTCCACCTCTTCTGCACATTTGCTTTAAGTTAGTTGGTAGCAATGTACCATTTAGTTTGAAAATAAACTGTTCATGCAAAACAGAACTCAGTTCATCTCAGTTCACACCAGAAGACTCATTTACTGTTCACAATCAGTCAGATAGAATCAATGTTTTGCTGTGTTCCTTCAGGATAAATTATACATGCATTTTGTCTTGCAGTGGTACAGCGAAATCCAGTGTGAAAGGTAAAGCAAAAGAACATTGACATGACAATGCAGAATACTCCGCCACTGGTTGGAAGAAACATGTCTTGATCTACGAGAGTTATCAAAGGTCAAATAGGAATCTCACGAGATCTGCCTGCCTGCTCAATAAACAGTTTTTCCCTATTACAAGCCTGACTATGCACATTAGGCCTACACTAAACAACCATTGAAACAAATTTTGAAGCACCATGCCAGAGAATTGATTGAAAATTCAAATCTATGCTCACCAAGGGAACTATTAGTGTAACTGACATGGTTGCTAATATACAAATTAGAGCATGGTGTCCCTATTGTGCTCCAAAGAGTTGCTGAAGGTGTGCAGGTCAGATGAGGTAGAGGAGATGCTACACAAAAAAAAACATATGAAAGATTATAATTGGTCCTCAATCAGAGAAGACCAAAATATCTATCATACTAGACTTTTGTTATCATAGCCATGGATAGCTGGTACAATAATGGGAGAAACCATGAAGAGAGAAGAAAATGACACTAACATTACTATGCCACCATATCATTTTGGCCTAGAACATCCATCTACACAACCAAACACAACTAGACACAATCGACTGTAAAATGCAAGGTGAATGAAGTTTGTCTCTCTGAGTTGAAAGGAAAGAACCTGCAATCTCCTTATGAAGGTAGATACTAGGTCAATTTGGATGAAAAATGGAGGAGTTTCTTATCATCTGCCCACTTCACCCGCCAAGCTCTCCATGGCCTCCAGCTTTGAACTCTGAAGAGGAGATGCAGGAGGAGGAGGAGGCTGTAAGGAAAGGCTCCAGCCTTTCCTTACATTGCGACAGTTGTGGATAAGAGAAAGGAATGGCGCTTGAGAAGGGCAAGGCATAGGCAGAGCCTGGATCATCAGCCAGCAGCTGGACAACCAGTCATCTACACACCTTGAGCAAAGCGGGTTGGCAGATGAGGAACAGCTGGATCCAATTCCTGATGCTAGGGCATGGCGCAGGGCAAGGAGGGAAGCTTAGTGGGAAGGACTTGGCCGATCTATTGGGTGGAGGCTTGGCCATTATTAGCAGGGGCCCACTCTCAGTGGGGAATATAAGACAGCAGTATGGGAACGGAGGGTTGCTGCAGGCAAGCTTGCTGGAAACAAGCTATTCAGTGTGTCAGTTTTATTGCTGTTTGCTGGAGAAAAGCAGCTTCTAAGGCAGATAAACCCTAATTGATCTAATTAAGGACTGACAGCTAGTCTGTTGCAATGAAAAGAGTGCTAGTTATATCTTCCCTAGCATGGTCTGTTGGTCTTCAAGCACTGGGTCAGAACAACCCCAAGATTGTATCTCTTCATTTTTACCATATAAGGGGAAAAAATCTTAATCCATTTTTACACGCATTTCCCCTCTGTGAACAAGGACAGTTTTCCAGCTTCTTTTACCTGCTGTGCTTTACTTATTCCCTATCAACTTTATAACATAAGAACTTTCTTTTATTCCACAGATGCCACATGGCTGTTGCTCTTACAGAAAAGTGCAGAAGGGATCGAAAGCGATCTTGCCGCTTTCAGTGCTGCGCCGTCTGCCGGACTGACCATGATTCATAATAGACTGTATCTTCTTTCCCCTTAAGTTTTAATGTGAGTCTGTCCATCTTGGCATAGTCCATTATCTTCATTAAGATTTCTTCATCACTTGGGATTTTGGGCTCCTTCCACCATTGCACAAATGCTATTCTAGTCGCTGTTGATATGTGTAAGAATAAATATCTATCCTGCTTCTTTATTTTTTCTATACCTAGTCCTAACAAGAAGGTTTCCAGTTTAAATTTGACCTTTCCCCCTAATATTTCTGTTGTCCATCTACATATCATTAACCAGTAATTTGTTAAAGAACAAACAGAAGTCCATTTTGGGCAGACAAACTGAGGGAGTCAGCATGGATGCTTTAATTTGAAGCATCATCCAAAGACTTTTCAAATCCAAATATTTTCTCAATGAAAGTGATCCAGATGGAAGCAATATCTATGCACAGACACCAAAATATGTGTATATCTGATGTGTATTTGTTTAAAACTCTACGCCCAGATCTAGATAGCCCCGCATTCTTGAAATTTCCAAGGCTATATCAAGCACAGTTCAGGGTTAGAGGAATGAACCATCATAATCTACAATACGATCCCATCTTGTACAAGAAATGAAATCCACAGTGGGATGCAGCATGTCCAAATGAGCACTGCATTCATTTATCTTTATCCTTATTTATTAAAATACATTGAAGCACTCTTCAAAGCACAGCTGCACAAAAGGCAGTTTGAAAGGGTCCATAAGCACAACTAGAATGCTATCAAAAAAATTGAAAATCAACCTCCCAGCACTAAACAATCAGCAAGAGAGAAAGGGAAGGGAGGGGAGAAGAGAGGAGATCACAGCACTATGGGAAAAATGCTTCTCCATCTAATCTGTCTCTATGACTTCCAACTGAGCAAGGAAAGTGAAAGAAGTTTCTATCCGCATTGTTCTCAAATGGCATCATTTTCATTATGCTAATGGTTATCAAAGTTTGCTTCTGAAATAAAGCATCTCTGGTGAATGAATCTGAAGTCCCCTCGGGCAATCCTGAAGTTTTGAAGCTGGACTTCAGTGTCAGAAGAGCCAAAACATTTTCAGAACACAAAGGAGGAGGAAAGTAAGGAAAACCACCATAGTATCCTAGGACTGGAAGGACCACAGAGATCTTCTAGTCTAACCCTCTGGTCAAGGAGCCTTATACCATCCCAGCCAAATGGCTGTCTAGTCTATTCTTGAAAACCTCCAGGGATGGAACAAGATAAAAAGCTGTGGGTTTTAGTTGGCAATTTGAAGCTCTAATCACACAAAATCTTTAACATGGCTTTAGAATCTCTTTTAGGGTCCTTAAGAGACCTAAGCTTTAAACTGAATTTGGAGATTTTCTCCTAGCCTGAGTATTATTTCCTCTTTTTTTTACATTTAGTCCTTGACTTATAAGCAGTTCATTTAGTGACTGTTTGAAGTTACAATGGGACTTTAAAAAAGTGACTTATGGCTGTTTTTTTACACTCTCAACCATTGCAACATCCCCATGGACTTGTGTTCAGAATTCAGACACTTTGCAACTGATTCATACTTATGACAGGTTGCACTGAGAAGCAAAACCAATGGGGAAGCCAGATTCACTTAACAACCGTGTTACTAATTAAACAACTGCAGTAATTCACTTAACAGCTGTGGCAAGAAAGGCTGTAAAATGGAGCAAAATTCACGGCAAAGGTCTCACGTAGCCACAGAAATGTTGGGTTCAATTTTGGTTGTAAGTTGAAGGCTATCTGCAGTTATCCCGTTTTCCCCTCCTCTTAAATATTGCTTCTGTCCTGAGTAAGTCACTCCAAGAACTTATAACATTTTGTCTTCTCTCTGGAATTCACAAACGTGCAGTAACAAAAGGCATTCTTATATATCTCCAGCACCTTTTTCAACCTACTCATTATTTATAGCTAAGTGGTGGTGAAAGATTAAAAGTGCAGAAAATAAAAAAGATGCCTGGAGAAAATCCTCAGCAATTAGTTCGCCCTTTAGTTCAAGGCCAATGGATAAGTTAATTACAGAAGTGGCTCGGTCAGTTTTTACACCTTCGGGTGGGTTAAAAACCATAGCAAAGGGACTTGGATGGGTCATCAATCTACATCCTTCCTGACAAATTTCATTTAAAGCAGACACAAGACCTGAAGGACATTAACAGCTGGGAAGAAGAATTTCATTTCATCATAACATGAAATAAAACTTCTGGTCATTCAGAATCACCACACCTGCATGACAAGAAGTTCCTCTGAGCAACTTGGCAGCTGCTCAGCATCCTCTGAATGAATACATGCCCCAAACTGGTCGATTTAGATCTAGGAAGAGTTTTAGGGCAAGAACAAATATTCTTGAAGCAAAATTGAATTAGAATATGGAGGAGAGTATTTATGGAACAAGGAATAGTCCCAGAAGAGAATATGGCTGAAGAATCTGATCTCCCCTATGTTATTCGAAGGACAGGTTGAGGGAGGGATTCCCTGGTGTAAGACCAATATGCTGAATTGGGGGCTAATGGAGGATAACAAAATGCTGTGAGAATGTGGAGAAACACAGTCTGGCCCATTTGTTGTTCTGTCATATCTGTATTCTGTATCTTTCTCTCTCATCTCTACCTATATGTCTGTCTGTCTATCTATCTAAGCAACTTAGCCTCTCCATGACAAGGAAGAATAGAGGAGCACCTTCTTTCTATTTGAATAGCTGGAAGAAAAGTGCTTAAAAATATGATTAAAATAGTGACTTCCGGCAGATAAGCATGGCGATAAGGCAGCAAACTCAGGAGGCTCCTCAGCCAAACCAAGCCAAACTGCCTGACAGCAGGAAGACCGATCCAGTTCCATGGCTGGAACTGAACCTAAGTTGCCCCGGAGAGACAACAAAGGAAGGATGTTCCACAGTCCAGGGGGAGGTAGTGACCACTCCAAAACTGGGGAAAAAATCCACAAAAGTTCTGCCTAGCTGTGCTGCAGGTTTGCAGCATTTAGCCACAGATAAGACAGAAGCAAAGAATAAAAGTGGCTTGGGGTCAAGCCACAAATAAGCTGAGGATCAACATTCAACCATCTGGGTGAGTTTAAAGCCCTACACCAAAAGTCTATGCTACCTGATTAAAGAGATCTTTTAGAAAAGCTAAACCCTGAAAGGGGGAGGGGGAATGGCGAATGGAAATGGAAAGGATTAATTTTTAAAGAAAAAGCTTGAAGCTAAAATAAAATATCTAGAGCAGAAATGACTTTCCATCCATACTAAATTATTTTTGTTTTATTATGCTTATGGGACAGAATTAAAAAATCTCTAAGACCTTGCTGGATTTATTTTTTTGAAAAAAAGAAAATCAGGGTGTGTGAGTAAAACAGAAAGTGAAAATCGAACCTGACCTTGAACTATAACTGGCTGTGGATTCTAGTGAGAGGGGAATAAACAGTGAGAGATACAAAGAAAACTCCAGAACTAATGACCAACCAAACTATAAAGAGAAGAAATTAAAAATTAAAAATGATTAACGAAATGTTATTGACACTGGTGAATGAATTTACAGCGGAAATCAACAAATTAATATAAAAAATAGATGGAACTTTTACAGAAAAACCCAAATAATTTAAGTAAAGAAAAGACCGATGACTGCAACTTTGATGACAACTACATTGACAAACTGAGAGCAATAGGAAAAAAGCAGCAGGTTTCTGGAGAGATGGCTATATGGAAAGATGGAAAATAAAATCTTAAATCAAAAATTAAAAGAAGGTTTAAATCTTCAAAAATATCAACCACCCCCACAAACATTATAAGAAATAAGCAGAAAAAACAAATCTACAAGACCATCCTTAAAGCAGTTTAAGGAATCACTGAAAAAAACGAGAAATATTTGGAAAAAATAAGCAGAGAGAATTGGAATACCAACAGAAATGAAAACAGAAGACAGACACAGTTATGGAAAAAATCTGAACAGAAAAAAAGATTGTAAAATGAAGAACTGAATATGTAATTTAAAGTTCTGTTCTATTGAATGACTAAGTATAAGCTTTAAAATGTTATATTGAATAGAACTTTACTCAATATTTTTTGATATTGAGCAGTGATTTTAAATAAATATTATATAAAAGAAGACAATTAATGTTTAAGTACCTTTTTCTATTCTTTATTTTTTATATCGAGTATGTTTAATTTGAATGGTTTAAATGAATGGAATATAAGTCTATAGAGCTTTTATCTTTTTCTCTCTCTTTTTTATTGTTGAATTTAAGACACCAATCTAAGTGAACATTACTATAATCAAAAATTGTTTTGTTAAGATTATAAGACATGAGAATATCTAAAATTGAATTAAGATATGAAAAGGTTAAAAAGTGATTTAAAAGTAGAGATATGAAATTGATATGAATGTGTTATTATATATTGATTTTAGTAAGATATAATTATAAGACTTTAAGATTGGGAACTATTAAAAGGTCTGGGATGTTTAAAATAGATTTAAATGTGGAAGATAAATAGGAAAAATGGATAGGAAAAAAAACTATATGAGGTTAGTTTTGACTCTAGAACCCTACAAGTATCAGGATTGGAGTTTAAATGACCATTAGTATAATAAGAAGATTAATATGATAAGTTGGCAAAAATGGAGACTATTAGAAGATAATTATATAAATATAATATTAGTTAAATGATTAAGATGCTTTAAATTGTTAAATTGCTAAATTGCTAATTTGTTAATTGTGTAGTAATTAATTTAGAGAGTTTTATAAAATAAGAAAATATTTGTATGCTTTTGGAAATGGATATAAAAAGCTGGTTGAAGAGATGGAAGGAGTAAGTGTGAAATAGTTTTAATAAATTTGATAAACACTGATAAAAGAAATTTGAAATGTAGCCAGTTGTTGATGTTGATTGAAACATGTAAGCACATTGTTTTTTGTATAAAAATGAATAAAAGTCTTACAAAAAAAGATGATTTAATAAGATGATGAAGGGCCTAGAGGCTAAAATATATGAAAACAGAAGGAATTGAATGTGTCTAGTCTAGTGAAAAGAAGGACTAGGAGTAATATGATATCAGTGTTCCAATATTTGAGGGGCTAATCTATTTTCCAAAGCATCAGAAGGCATGGCAGGAAACAATGAATGGAAACTAATCAAGGAGAGAAGCAATCTAGAACTAAGGAGAAACTTTCTAATAGTGAGAATAATTAACCAATGGAATGGTTTGCCTTCAAAAATGATGGGTGTTTCATCACTGGAGGCTTTTAAGAAGAGACTGGACAACTACTTGTCTGGAAAGGTCTAGGGTCTCCTGCTTGAGTAGAAGACTTCCAAAGTCCCTTCCAACTCTGAGATTCTATACTCTGTAAAATGTTTGCTATTTGGGCAGATAATTCTAGCTTTTGTAATTCCATTACGTCTGGAAAACATCTGGCTTGGGGAGGCTAATTGAAATGGTTGGATATATACTCCCAGAGAGCTAAATTGAGACTAACCTTTGTGAGTTGTGTCTCCGACATAGTATCTGGATGCTGAGGAGTTAAAGAGAAAAAAAACACACAATCAGAGAAAATAATGACAAACCACTTCTATATCACTACAAACAAAACTGCACTGATGCAGTTTTGGAAGACAAACTCTGCTCAAGGGTGTCATTACTTTTAGAGAACCGAAATAAACCTTCTCCCAGACTTTCTCCACTGATTTATACTGATAGTTTTGATGATTTGAGTATTTATTTGCATATTTTTATTTAGCTATAACTGTTCTGTTTATTTTAGTTTAGCATCTTTTGTGTGCATAAATAGCCACCTTGATTGCGCTTGCACAATGCTTTTAAAAAATAATAAAATACAATAAGACATAAATCATATTATAAACAAACATAATAAAAACAAAAATAGGGTAGAATCTTTTCACCTGACATTTAGCTTTGAGGACAAGGTGATTCAGTGCTGTGAACCAACATTTTCTGCCTGAAATTGCATCTGAGATGCTTGTTTACCACTTTATAAAATCTAGGACACAAACCTCTGCTATTGTATCAGTTATGAATCTTAGAGGAGATTTTCAGAGCACCAATCTCTAAATTATAATCGACAAATATGTCCACTGAAGTGCTATAACTCCCACACTGAAACTGAGAACTGTTAAGTACAAATGACAGCTAACTCTCTCTGGTGGGAGATACCTTAATAAATAGAAGTAGCTTTTAATTTCCTAAATACAAGTGAATTCTTTAAATGCTAGGTAGACAGAGAGGAGAGGGAAGAGGGAATACTCTCCTCACAGTCCCAGTAAAAGTCATATCATCAAAGAAGCAAAGATATAGTTATTGACTCCCACAGAAATTTCCTTTCATTGTTGCTTTTGCAAGTGATTTTCTTTGGGGCTGTAGCAAAGAGATATTGCTAATCTCTATCTGGCCTTCTTTTTCTACAATGACGCAACTATTTCTGTATTTGGAGGGGGGAAGGAAGGAAGGAAGGAAGGAAGGAAGGAAGGACGGCA